>VDFB02158131.1:14738-61343 GCA_007258455.2 Sequoia sempervirens | reverse complement strand
TGGTTGTTTTTACTGTAACTAGGTTGGTCTTCTAATCTACCTATGGAATTTCCAATTCGGATCAAGGGCAGCTCGAAGGACCTAGACCAACTAACGAGGATTTTAAAGACCTCCTACATCACTTTGGGCTCTGCAAGACCCAGGAGGGTGATCCCTTAATGCGTTTACAACCTCTACACCATTATCATAAACAACATTAACAACAACAAATAATCTCATTTAATAGCTCAACATAATAGGATAATATTGAATAGAATTGGTTGTTCATTAGTAATATCAACTATTTAGAGGATGGGATAACTACAACACATTTCACAGTGTAAAATAGTCATTGATTTGCAATTTGTAGCAAGCTCTAGGTAAAGACAAACAAAATATTGAATCATACAAATTAGTACAACTTAGATCAATGCCATATATCCATTGAGGGAGTCAAATTCATAAACATCTAAGGGTTTATGGCAGATTTAACACATAACATATAAGATCCTTGAGAACATTGCTCTATAATTTCATCAACAAGTATTATAACCCAATACTACTTATCAAATCCTTATACAGAACATATCCACCTACATGGTGCAAGAGCACCTTGTTGCATTCAAGCCTCCATGAGGCCAATATATAAAATAATGTTTAAAGAGTGCTTAGGGGTCATTAAATAAGGTCTTTCAAGACCATATTAATGTATTTGAGTCATTTTATAGGTATTTGGATAAGTTATGTAGTCATTTTGTCTAATTTGCAAAAAATGTCAAATGTTGTTAAATGGCCCATGAAGAGTCAATTTTCAAATTTGTAATAAGATTCAATGGATTTAGATTTTTTAGGGTCCATTGGGACTATCTAATAGAATTTTAATTGTTTGGAGGGTCTTTGGAGTCAAAAATGCAAAAAATGCACATTTTGTAAAAAGTTGTTATATTGTAAAAATGCAAAAAAGTGCAAATGGTGGAGTCAAGTAGTTAGGAGGTTGGTTTGGGTCAGTTATATAGGTTGGTTTTGATGTTCAAGGATAATAAACAATGTGTATGGTCGAATTCAAGGTTAGGGGAAGATTTTGGTGAAATGAAGAAAATGAAAGTTCCATTTTTCTGTGTTTTTCAGTGAAATCTGCTATTCCAGATATTTGTACAGACTTGTACGGTTTAGTACAGCCTTGCAACTTACATTTATGGAAAGATAATTCAATTTATGAAGTTTTTTGTTCTTACCAGAAATTTTTAAAAGGTCGTTTAAGTGGTCTAATGGTCGAATCTTCCCAGCAGCCCTATTCAGAAATGAAGGTTCCAATTTTGAAGAAAAATTCATATCTTAAGTTTCCACCATTTAAAACTCTTGAAAATTGGTTTGTAGGTCTTTTTTAACATTTTATTTGAGATTCCAAAGTTACAGGGGTGTATGTAAATGTTTGATAAGGTTTCAAGGAGGCCCTAGGCTGGAAAATAGTGATTTTGTGTGAATTTTGCATGAAAATGGTGGTTTAAAGCTAGGGTTTGTTAAAATAGCATGAACAAAGGTTGGGTGAAGGTTCTTAATGGTTTTTCAGACCTATTTATACTTGTATGAATTGGTAACAAAGAGAAATGGCTTGGGAAATGTAAATTTTCTTGTTGAAGGGGTCTAAATGGGCCTAAATGCTGATTTGAACAATCTACTTTTAGAAGTTCACATTTTTGAGTTGTCAAAGTTGGGAAATGGTTTGAAGTCAGTCATTTGCTATTGTTTAATGTGTTTTTCTAATTCTACAAGAATTTTTGGGCCTTAACTCTATTTTGGTATCTTGAAATCAAAGAAATTGTCAAGAAAGGTTCCTTGTAGAATGGGTAAATGAGTTGAAACCCATTGCTGTGCAATATGTTCTAATAAGTTGAATTGTGAAATCCTCTTGCTCTGCATCACTACAATCCCATTCAAATATTTTAATTAATTCCTTGAATTAAAGCTAAAATAGAAATCATACACACCACAACAGTGAAATGAACGAGATAACCCTTGATTATCTTATTCAAAATTCAGATATGCATGTACAATGGAGAGGCATGAGTTTGAATTAATCATTTCAATTCAAATGCTAGTACTGTCATAAAAAATCAAATCCCCTCTGCAAAATAAAAACATTTATTAAAGGAATAAGGGGACATCACTAGGCCAATGACAAGCAATGACATAAGTTGTCACTTAAATGAGGGAGCATGAGACATCCAAGACTTAGGAGAATAAAATTAAATGAAGGAAATAAAATGATAAAACTAAAGGGGGCCAAACCTAGATGAAGCAATGGGACTTAAGATGTTTAAAAAACCCTCCCAAAAAGTAACAGCTAAATAGATCCTTCCTAAGGTGTAAGATAATACTAGGGTTTTACATGAAGACAAAGGTAAAACCCCAACCCTAGGATTTTCCCAAACACTGTAGATGACTAGAGACATAAGGTAGGATAAAACTTTGAAGTTCCATTAGGTAGATGGTTAAAATGGTAGAGGGGAGAGAGATGTGAGTGAGAGAGAGAGAGAGAGAGAGACTTGAGAGAGGGAGAGGGGGTAGGAGGGTGAGAATTGAGAGAGAGAGGGAGGGAGTGGGATATAGATAGAGGGTAGATGGTTTAAGGGTTAAGGGTGTATGGTTTAGGGTTAAGGGTAGAGGGGAGAGAGATAGAGGGAGTGAGTGAGAGAGAGAGAGATGTAAGAGAGGGAGAGGGGGTAGGAGGGAGCCGAGAGAGAGAGGGAGGGAGTGGAAGAGAGATAGAGGAGAGAGGATTTAAGGGTTTAAGGATTTAAGGGTTAAGGGTAGAGGGCTAAGGGTAGAGTGGAGAGACATAGGAGTGAGTGAGAGAGAGAGAGACTTGAGAGAGGTAGAGGGGGTAGGAGGGAGAGACTTGAGAGAGAGAGAGAATTAAGAGGGGGAAGAGAGAGGGGTGATGGAGCTTCAAATTTTTACCCTGCCTTATGTCTCTGGTCATCCATGGTGTTTGGGAAAAGCCTAAGGTTGGGGTTTTACCTTTGTCTTCATGTAAAACCCTAGTATTATCTTACGCCTTAGGAAGGATCTATTCAGCCGTTACTTTTTGGAAGCTTTTAAAACATCTTAAGTCTTATCGCTTCATCTAGGTTTGGCCCCTTTTTTTATCATTTTATTTCTTTCGCTTGACTTTATTTCTCCTAAGTCTTGGATGGTCTCATGCTCCCTTGTTTAAGTGACAACTTATGTCATTGTTTGTCGTTGGCCTAGTGATGTCCCCTTATTCCTTTAATAAATGGTTTTATTTTGCAGAGGGACAAGTTCACATGACTGTTGATCAATCATCGTTTGATCTCAGCCATTCCCCGCCATCTCGCAATGACCCCACCACACTATCTTGGTTGATCGCGATATCACTAGCATGCGCCACGTGTCTCATCTGGTGAAGCTGAAGGAATGATGGAAATACTTTGGTAAATTAATCTGACTTTAATACATTATGTAGCGGGTTACTAAAGAATTTGTGAGATGCAAGTGTTTCAAATTAGTGGAGGTGTTATGATCTCAGCGAGGAAGATGCTCGATGGTTAATGAAAAAGTTGGCGACTGTGTTAGATGAACTGGATTGCCGATGGTTGAATATCACCGGTTGCCCGCCATTGTGTGATCAGAAGATACAAGGTCTTTATTGATTGTGATATCGTGGGCAAGCGCCACATGGATTTTGTTGGCAGTGTATAGTAAGGTGGGACCCTTGTTGCCACGATGGAGATTGTGTCAGCTTGATTTGAAGGCAGCCATTCGATGATCTGACTAAGGTGAAGGATCGACGGCTAATATTTGAACTTGCATCAAATACGAATAGAGTTGTTCGTGTAGCATGCAAGTGAGCTTTAATGGCAGACATGACATCTATTGCCCTGGTTTGATCGAAATAAAGCAACTATTCTTCTTCTTTTGGTATCATAAAGCATTCAAAAAAAATTTGTAGAGCAGTCATGGAGTCGAGGATGAAGTCGTAAGCTGTTACAACAAGGATTTGGGTTTCTACAAGCGCAAAGCCGTGAGTTCAATTTTTGTATCTCCTAGTTATTCTAAATTTGAATTTGGGGGGAATTTGTTGTGTGCTTGTCGTAGGGCTTATTGATAATTGTTTTAGGGCTATAGATTAATTGAATTGTGGGAAATTGCAAAGTTCTATTCTATAATTTCATATTTTGTTTAGCCCTAGTCTGTCTAAGGTTTGAGATAGCAAGGAAGCCCTAGTTTACTCAAGATGGCACCGACAAAGCAACACTTTGGCCAGATTGATTATTTAAGTAGAAACCTATATGATGACTTCCTGGATCAATTTCCCTTGTCGACAAATGATGGGAAGAAGGGGTTGGTTTTGATGGGAGGAAAAATCCTAAGGGAGGGATTAGTGTATAATTGTTCCAACATAGTTGATGCTAGGGTTCCTCTTACTGGTCTAGAGATGTTCAAATTGTGGTTTGGACAGAGTATATTTCCCCACCCCTTTTCTAATGGTTGGATGTATGATATGGGGAAGCTGGTGATACCAAATGTGTTCCCTAATGTAGACTTTCTTAGGGAAATGGTTGCACGATATGACCCTGTCACATGGGTAATCAGAGATAATAATGGAAGGGTTTTGTTAAGCATTAACAAAGAAGAATTCTGATAGGTTTTTGATTTGAGTGAGCCTAGTATGTACTTGGTTCCTATAAATCTTGAGGAAATGAAGCAGGAGTATGGGAAGTTGAAATCACTCTTCAGAGCTAAGTTGCTCCCACCTCATTTGGCTAGGGCAGGAGGTTCGAGATTCTATATTAGCCCTAGTGACCAGGAACCTTTCAGATTGAATTGCTTTGCAAATCATTTCTTGGCCACTTTTTACTCACTGTACCAGATTTTGGGTTTCAATCCTAACACAGTGATGCCTATTTCTTACATGTTCATGGGGGTGAAAATACAACACCCTAACTTCTTAGTTATGATTTTGATTCTTTGTTGGCTGAAAGGATACATGAAGGGTTGCTAAAATTGCAACAAAATGATACAGGCACCAAATTCTTCTAGTATTCTAGGTTAATGTATATGTTCTTGTACAAGAATTCTTATTTCTTCTTTGAGAAGATGGAATTAAGGAAATTGGTTGATGGAGAAAGATTTCCAGTACAGATGTGGACTGCAGATTTATCATGTAATAGGGAAAACACTAGTTATGTGCATTTTGATTTTTTTTTGCTTCTAGATTAAGAGCCAGGCTAATGGTAATTGTACCCAGGATTCCTGAGGGACTGCATGATTTCCTCAGACCAAAAGGGAGGAGGCCAGAATGAAAGTTTTCCATAACTAGGATGACACTATTCCATACCCAATCAGCACTGTCTTGAGGGTGTACAATTTTCAAGGGGCCCCTCATATATTTCCATACAATGTGTCACCGAGGGTGGGATTTGCAGAGGTTATGTGGCAAATTGGTTGTATCCATGAGGACAACCTTACTGGGAAGTGTAAAGGAATTTTTTTTTCTAGATTATACAGTGGTGTTAGATTTTTTCTTTTCGAAAGGAGGTTGGGTGCACTTTGGGAAATTCTTTGAAGACTATCATTTAAGGTGTGGTCCTAAGTGGCAGCATGATCTTGAGGGTTTTTTTTCCCTTTTTAGACAAAGGATAAAAGTGGTAAGTTTGTGCATGAGTTCAACTTTCTTGAGGACTTGATTAGAAATGAATTTGACCTAAGCAAGCAAGAGTTGAACAAGGAGAAATGGATAGCTTATGATAAGCTATTAGCTATTGTGCACAAAATAGATCCAAAGTATGATCCATTGTTGGAATTCCATCCATACCATAAGAAAATTGACTTTCTAATGGAGAACTTCAAACAAATCATGGGCACTTTGAGGACTAAGAAGATAAACTTGGATTTGAGTCTGGGTATACAGAAGCAAGGTGTCAAGCCAATTGAAATGAGGCCAACATACCAACCTACAGGAAAGAGGTCTATTTATAGGAGGAAAAGAGATGATAGCAGTGATGAGGAAGAAGAGGACAAAAAAGGGAAACAAATAATGAAATTGCGTACACAACCAGGTCCAAAACTCAAAATGCATGGAGAAATTAAGATCATTGATTTGGAATCATCACCTGAGGATAGACCCTCACCACCACCATCCAAGCCAAGTCCTAATAGGCAAAAGACTGATCAACCACATGAGGATTTGGTGGATGAAATTGTTGTCACTGATCAAGACATGCAAATTGGTATGCCTTCCCCTCCTAGGCCAGCTAAGTTGGTTCTATTTGACTTGGATATGAAAGGTAAATGTGTGCAAGATGCAAGAATGGAGGCATGTAAGGAGTTTCTAGATGATAATGCATTTGTAAGAACTCTTGTCTTCTTGCAATTGGTATGGAGAATGAAATTGGAAGAATACCAAGATAAGTGTAAGAAGAGAAGAGAATTGAGACCTGACAGGTCAGACCAGGAGAATGATGATGAAGTGAAAGCTGAATTAATGGATGAATTCAAGAACATCACTCCTGAGGAAGGGAGAAAGCTGGTAAGTCAGGCTGATGTTTTGATTTTTCCTGAATGGGACATTGTAGATGCCATAGATTTTAATGCTATTCTAAAGTCCAAGCATCCCTTGCAAGATTCTGAAGAAGAGGTCAAGGAAGCATTGCAAGATTCTTCTTTCAGTGAAGAATATGATACCTTGGAAATTTGGGCATTGGCCCCTCAAGGGAGAAAGCTAAATGTTATTGGAGGGTTAATAATAAAGATGGCTTTAGAGACCTCAACCACGGAGGCCACTAATTTGACTATAAATGTGGCCAAATTGTCCCAAAAGACTACTGAAAGAGAGGAAGCTGAAAAGAAAATCCTAATGGAGAAATATAATCTCTTAATTGAGGAATATAGCAAGATGTAGCAAAGGAAAGTTGAGCTACAGACTGAGGTGGATAGGTTAAGGTACAAACAGATTAGGGAGACATCAAGTGCTCCAGGGATCAATACATTTCCTTCCACATCAGGGTCAATGCCTCTTTCTTCTCCTATTGTTTCCACACTAGGGTCTCCTAGTCAAACTCCTTCCCTCAATCCTTCTTTGGAACAAATTGATGAAGAAATGGAATACTCTATTGATCCTTCAAAGAAGCAGCTAATGCATAAAATTGAATAATTACAGGCATCCTTGAAGGTAAGTGAGGAAGGAGCCCTTCTAAAAAAAAAGGAGGCTGTTACTATTGTATTAAGGCATCTAAATGAGAAGGTTGATAATAGATTGTCATCTATATATTATTTATTATTAAATGCAATAAAAAATATTGATAGGGATCAGGAAATAGTGATACCATTAATTGAAAATTGGATCCCTAGGGCCAATGATTTAGACATAATGTATAAGGCCTCAAGGTTTGATATAAATAATAGGCCCCAATCATTAAGGCCTACTCAGGTGTTAGTTAAATCATTGCAAGGTTTTCAGACCTTACCAGATGACTTGAGTAGGAAGATTAGGGAGTTGGTGAAGAATTTTGATGATTGGGGCAACACATTGTTACCTGACATAATTGATGAGTAGGGGAATATCAGGTCACTCCAACAGTGTCAAGATTAGGCAAATGAGGTCATCAATGATCAAATTAAATTAATTTGTGATGACTTAGATTATGATTTATTAGTGAGCTATATGGACAAAATAATTAGCACCAACTCATTCTTACAATATTTTGAAAGGGAAGAAATTAGGTAGTAGTTAAATACACACCTTATAATGTCAAGGTGAATGAGGTAATTAATTTTGATTGGCCAACTAATGAAGAATACTATAAATGGGTAAATAAATATTTAACTGAGGAAGAGTAAAAGGAGTGGGCTGCTAACGGTTGGAAAATCAGCTGTTGCAGTTGCAACAGGTTCTAGTTTTGTTTTTGGTGGCAGTCTAGGTGCGAAATTCTTGAGGTTTTTTGCTGTTGCATCAACCATTCTCAGCGGGCACTATGAACAAGAAGATTCTCCAAGTTGATTGTTGTTGTAATGATTTTTGGAATATCACCAGGTGTTTTAATTGGCTGGTGACAAGTGTACTTTATGGCCCAATGCTTGTTTGCTCCTTCATTTTCTATAAGAAGGATTTCAAGGCTAGAAGTAGGGGTTAGCAAGTTAGATATCTTTGGTCGAGTCTAGATAGAGTTGCAGAGCAAATTGTAAAGTTTGATGGTTTTAAGGAAAATGTAGTTTAGGTTTTGAGTCATTCTATAGTAGGTTTTGAATTCATGGAGATTTGATGTTTTATGATAGTACTAACATTTGAATTGAAATTATTAATTCAAACTCATGTCTCTCCATTGTACATGCATATCTTAATTTTGAATAAGATAATCAAGGGTTGTCTTGTTCATCTCACTATTGTGGTGTGTATGATTTTTATTTTGGCTTTAATTCAAGGAATTAATTAAAATGCTTGAATGGGATTGTAGGTGGATATGTTTTGTATAAGGATTTGATAAGTAGTATTGGGTTAGAATACATGATGAAATTGTAAAGAAATGTTCTCAAGGATCTTATATGCTATGTGTTAAATTTTTCATAAACCCTTAGATGTTTATGAATTTGACTCCCCCAATGGATATATGGCACTGATCTAGGTTGTACTAATCTATATGGTTCAATATTTGGTTTTTTTAACTAGAGCTTGCTACAAATTGCAAATCAATGACTATTTTATACTGTGGAATGTGTTGTAGTTATCTCATGCTCCAAATAGTTGATATTATTGATGAAAAACCAATTCTAGCCAGTATTATCGTATTATGTTGAGCTATTAAATGAGATTATTTGTTGTTGTTAATGTCGCTTATAATAATGGTGTAGAGGTTGTAAACGCATTAAGGGATCACCCTCCTGGGTCTTGCAGAGCCCAAAGTGTAGGAGGTCTTTAAAATCCTTGTCAGTTGGTCCAAGTCCTTCAAGTTTCCCTTGATTGGAATTGACAATTCCATAGCTAGATTAGAAGACCAACCTAGTTATAGTAAAAAACAACCAACAAGGGGAAGAATGAGAGAGAGAGAGGGAAAGGGAGAGGAAGTTCCTTGGGTACCCATTGTTTCTATAGATGTTTGTACCTCAAGGGCACCTCAACGTCACCTATGCTCTCATCATCATAAGAACATGACCCCCCTTCAACAAGAAAAAATTCCATGTGTTTACAAAATTTTCTTCTAATCTTTTGACCTCTAGTTGATCTCCCTCTTTTAGACATACTACATGTCTCGCTTTCGTCTTCTCTTCCTGAATTTCCCTCGCTCGAGGAAGACAGATCTAACAAATACCTATTTGGTGGTACCTACACTCATAAGGATGTTGGATGAAGTTCTTTCATGGTGATGTGATCCCAAGGTGACATTATGATTAATCTATCATTTCATCGCTAGAATTTCATGGGTTATAAGGTAATCAAGTCTTGATAGATTGCAATTTATTGTTACTACCATCCAAATGTGTCCATCACAAATCAAATCTACTTAAATTTTTAACTCCCAAACTTTGTAAAAAGTGTTAAATGTGACTATGGTCCACCAGTTACACAACCAAGGCCTCAAATGTATTCTCTAATTGTAATCAAAGGACTTTTTCTCTTCATTCAAGTAAATAAACTTGAAGGGAAACACCACCAAGTGGTTTATTGGACACCTACATGACTAAAAATAGCAGCAAATTTACATTTAATTTCCATATGTCTAAGTAGTTAACGAGGAGGGAGTGTGTACTAGGCCTGGTTAAGTCATCATAAGTTTATGCTTTGGAAATAATTTTTTTTAAGTCATCTTAAATCTTCCTATGTCTAATTGCTAGGAGACTTTTGGTATGTTTTAAGGTAGGATGATTGATGAAAGAGCCCAAAGAGCCTTTCTCCATGGTATCCAGGTACACATAGCAGGGTCTTCTCTTATACGGTTGGACATGATTTAAAGAACTTAGCTAGGAATTATTCATTTAACCTAAGGTTTTCTCATAATGCCATCATTGTAAAAGTATGATCAAATTCTTCTATTATGAAGAATTGGTCTATGTGCCTCTAGTAATCACTATAAATTTTGTAAGGATAAAATGACTAATTGCATCAAGTAGGAGAGAATCAACTTTGAGTTCTTCAAAGATTATATTCCTTTATTCATAATTTTTAAGGGTTGTGTGTGGAGGAGGTTATCACTACCAAGAAGGGAGGAGACCTTTCCTTGTGATGGAACTTCAAAAAATTTCTCTTTGTGTTCCATTTTTATCTTGCCTTATGTCTCTAGTCATCTATGGTGTTTGGGAAAAGCCTAAGGTTGGGGTCTTACCTTTTCTTCATGTAAAACCCCAGTGTTTATCTTATGCCTTGGGTGGGATCTTTTGGGCCGTTAACTTGTGGGGAGGGTTTTAAAACAACTTAAGCCCCATTGATTCGTCTAGGCTGGGCCCCTTTTGATTTATCATTTTATTTCCTTTTCCTGACTTTATTATTTCCTAAGTCTTGGATGGTCCCGTGCTCCCTCATTTAAAAAACAATTTATGTCATTGTTTATCATCAGCCTAGTGATGTCCCCTCGTTCTTTTAATAAATGTTTTATATTTTGTAGAGGAACAAGTTTGTGTGACCATAAATCAATTATCATTTGATCTCAGTTGTTCCCCGCATCCTATGATGACCCCACCACACTATTTTGGTTGATCATGATATCACAAGCGAGTGCCACGTGTCTCATTTAATGAAGTCGAAGAGATGATAGAAATAATTTGATACATTTATTTGGTTTTAATACATTATGTAGCGGGTTACTAAAGCATTTATGAGATGCACATGTTTCAAATCAACGGAGATGTTATAATCTTGGTAGGAAAGGTGCTTGATGGTTAATGACAAAGTTGGCGATTGTGTTGAATGAACAGGATTACTGATGGTTGAGATCCATGGTTGCCCACCATCGCGTGATCAGAAGTTGTGAGGTCTTTATCGATCGTGATATTGTAGACGAGTGTCGTATGGATTTCCTTGGCAATGCATAGTATGGTGGGCCCTTATTTTCATGATGGAGATCGTGTTAGTTTGTTTTGAAGTAACCTGTTCGATCATTTGACCAAAGTGAAGGATCGACGACTAGTATTTGAATTTGCATCAAATGCGATTACAAGGTTCTATTATGTAATTTCATATTTCTGTTTAGCCCTCCTAGAGAACTAAAAACTCAAGATTACAACTGCCCTCCTAGAGAACTAAGTGTTGAAGAGAGCCAAGATACAGACACTAGACAAATGGCATATAGGTCATTTGTAGTAGACAATGAATTTTGATATACAGAGACTCAAATGCATGTATTTTGATGGAGTAAATGAAGATATCTAAGTTGTGGATTAATATTTTGGTATCATTTTGATGCTTCTCTATTGTTTAAATTGATATAACAAGTTTATACTCAGTTTATCATTATACATTTGCTATATATGTGTGATTTGGTTATTCGGTTCTCTAAAGTAGGGATTAAAATATTTTAATCAATCACAGCAATTGGGAAGTGTTACTTGGATTAATAGGAACAATCACATAACTAGAATTTCCATTCTATCTCAATAAGAGTTTGTCAATTATTCACTTACACGCTTACACAAGTTGCAAACAATTTTTGTGCTTGATAGTTTGAATTATTGTCATTATTGAAATCCACATTTGCAGATAGTCATTAGACTCCATATACCCAATAAGGCACTGGTCTCCCCTTGTATTCTTTTATATTTTTCATTATTCTTATTTATTTTACACTTACATTTACAAATACACATACATATGCATTTACTATTTTCATTTATTTCTCATGTAGTTTAATAGTTTGATCGATTTCATATTATATGTGTTGAAGACTTTAGAATTTCAATTACATTAATTTATGGATATGTTGTATCTATAACACTACAAAACCATGTGCTCTTTGCATTTACACTTGCATTTAGAAATACACATTTATATACATAGATATAGATTTCTTTAATGATATGTTGCATTTATTGTTCTAGGAGAGCATCTAGTAATTGCATTTACATTTACATTTAAAAATATATATACATACATACATACATACATATATATATGTGTGTGTGTGTGTGTATCATTTATATTCAGTGTTCAGAAACAACCCATTAGGTCTGTACATGGATAAAAATTCATAAAATCAGATCTCCCATACATGTTTTGTTGAAACCTAGGCTTGAACCTCTCATTTCACATGCTTTTCTTCACAAAACTCTTGAGGACAACATCTATACCTTCTTTATTTCTCATCCTACGCCCTATTCATGCATCCTAAATTACAACAGTATCCATGGAGCCTCTTACACAAGCTACAGTAATCACAAAAAGTGTAAGAGCCCCTTTATATCATGTTTGGACTACAAAACCCTCAAAAATAGGGTAACCGGGCTGTATGCAAAGAAATGAAGCTTTCTAACTCAAATCAATGCCTTAAGCCCTCAGACAGATTCAAATCAAAGCTAACACATATTTTCACGACTTGGAATTGATTTCACATCAAAATATGGCTGCATGTGACCGTACAGTGCTGCATAACAGGAAAAATACAAAATTTTTGAAGAAAAACATAGATTTTTGAATGTCAAGAGCTTGTATTTTAAATCCTCAACCATCAACAACCATTATAATGATCACTTTATGCCTTTTAAAGGCCTTTACATGTCAACCACTGAACAACCACCTCTACAACTGAACTTTTTAATCTTTTATGATCACATGAAACATAAAACACACTAATTTCAAGGTTGTTAACATCACTATTGAAATGTTTTAATTTTTTGACCTTTCAAACATTAAAAAGTACATCATTAAATTAATTATGTAATGGAATAAAAATTAAAAAATCATGAATTAATTATGTAACCACATAATTCAAATATAATTATATCAAGAAATTAATATCAAATAGATAATATAATCGCATAACTCATACATTTCAATGTCATTGATCTTCTTCTTCATCCAACTCTTTGTCTGTATCATCCGATCCAGATTCGGCATTGTAAGGATTGGTCATATCATCATCATCATCATCGATATCAGTTTCGATAATGTCATCATCCACACGGATCATCTTCATGAACATTAACTCCTACATCATCATGATCTAGTTCCTCCTCTTCGACATCTTCGTCAGGGACATCATCAACTAACTGTTGATCCTGATCATCATCTACATCATCTTCTATTTCTTCAGTATCTTCTTCTTCCACCACATTATACTTAATTGGCCTTCCTCTTGGATCATGTCTAACAACAAATGACCAACCCAGTTTACCTATAACCTCTGAGTAAAATACATGCTCACATTGGCTTGGAAGAACTAGGGCTCATTTCTAGCTCGCTCAATCGACCTTGTATTAACCATGGTAAATCCATTATCATGTTCAATAACAGTTCTCTCAAGATCATTTTTCATTCAATCATATCTTGTACTGTAGGACGACAAACATAATTAATTTGAAGGACTTAAAGTCATACTCAAGTATATCATCCAAAATCCCATAGTATTAAATTTCAGAGACTTCTAGATGTATGTTGCTTCTAGATGAAACATTAGTCACCTGAAAGACTACAGTTATACCAAAATCACAAGTTTTCTTCATGTCATCCAACATTTTGATTTGAAATTTACGACCATTGCACCACATAGCCTTGTGGTGTTTCACCTACAATATGTCAAACATGTAAAAATTATTGCAATATCATCAGTTGATAAACATATTTATTCTTGGCCGAATGTATGCAAAGAAAACAATCTCAACATATATACATATCAATATAATTGAAAATAATTAAATAATATGGGTGATTAATATATTTATACGTACCTGTTTATCTCTTAAACCATATGCTAAATCAATTTTCCTTTGTGTAACATTGGAATCTCCATTACGATGAGCTTCTTTAACCAATGAAGCCGCACCTTCCCATGTTAATGCACAACCAAATTGTTGACATCGTTCAATCCATACCATCATCTAATCAAGATTGTTTGTGATGTACAAATGTAGTGCATCCCACTCTCGACCAACTGTATCAAAAATATTTTAAATTCACAAATGATATATAATTAGTTAAATACCACAATATACAACCTTAATTTATAATTGATATATATTGAAGATTAAAAATTAAATAAGTACAATATACATAAAAACCATATGTAAAATGTATTCCAATTAATCTCCATGACCATCTTATAATTACCTCTCACTTTCCTCAATCTACCTTTCCCCATCAGGTACTCCCTTCAAATTTGTTAATGGAGTTGGGATCTCAAATGCAATCTACATTGATCTTTGCTACAAACTTAGGAAGATATTCACTAATGTACACCATGGTCTGGTATACCATATATCCCTCCACCATAGAACCCTCAGGATGTGCTCTTTGTCTAACCAAAGCCTTCAAAAATTTCAAGTGCCTCTCAACCATCCACATTGACCTTGTGTGTAGAGGTCCACACAATTCAATCTCCTCAACTTGGTGTATGAGGTAGTGTTCTTGTGCATATTGAAAAATGTCGAAGGTAGACACTTTTGCATTTCACACATTAGATGAGGAATTTTTCTCTTCCAATAATTTATATCTTCTTTATGGATTTATTTAGATGATAGCCATCTACAAGTGATTCAAGGCACAAATATATTAACGAGATTTAACAAAAATATACATTATATTACATAACAAGTAAAACAAATGGCAATTATAAGATGCATACAATGAATTGAACAAATATCGCTACTTAACTCATGTATTTTCCAAGATCATATATAACTTTCTTCACATTGTTGTTGAAGTTGTCTGGGAGAGATAAAGGTAGAACGTACTGCAACAATTATAAAATGATTTTTTCATTATTTTTCCAAAATTAGTAAACATATTACATTGAAAAGTACATGCATTATACAAGTGTATATAATATACCAAAATAATTACCTTAATGAAGGTATGCCAATCATGCGTTTTCATTCCTGACCAAATTCACCTTTCTTTGTTATTATATTGTTTATGTTTGCAACAAATCATGTGGGAAATCAAATTTTCGTATGACTTCTTTTATAGCATTGCTTTGTTGCTCCGTTAATAACCAAGGAAGGGAACTTATATTAATTTGGTCTCCATCGCTATTTAATTGAATGACATTTTCATTGCATGGTTGGCTTCCTGAATGTCACTACAAGTTTTGACAATTTTTTCTTTGTCATGCCTTCCATCCAATATTTTCCATAACGTTTTTGTTATATTCTTTCTGATATGCATTGTATCAAACAAATGCACAATTTGTAGCTGCTCATAGTAGGGCAACCTACTAAATTATTTAGGATAACTTTTTAGTCCATGTGGAAGCCAGCCATTAATGCCTTAACAACCTTCATGAAGCATATAAGTGAAACAAATTAACAACGACAATCATTGCCAATTACAACATGAGTAAACACAACACTATAAAAATATAAATTCAAAACATATCATATATGATAGATAAACAATTTGATCTGGTGTATAACCTTCACGATTAATTCTATTATATTCCAACTTCCATATGCGAGGTGTCATTCTTCGTGGTTTTGATGTAGCCTCTTCTTTCCCATTGAAAATATTTTTTTCAGTAGTTCGATACTTATGATTTCTATGGAGGAAGTGTCTATACTCATCAAACACCTGCTTTCCTAAACTTGTTGAATGATGAGATTTCATCTTTGGACCACAAATTGGACATGCAAATTTTCCCTTTGTTTGAAGACCTACAAGATCATATATAATTGGATTAAATATGTCAATTTTTATAATTATATATAATGAATAGATTATTTTAAAAACATGCATGATATCTAGTTTATAAAATTAAATATTGTTAAAGTTTAGTCAAACATTATAACATACCACAAAAATGTGTTAGCCCTGGGGCATCATCAATTTTCCATACAAGCATTGCATGGAATTGAAATTGTCTTTGTCCTATTGGTCTAGAGACGTCATACATAGTGACACCATTCCATAACTTTAGTAACTCATCGATAAGAGACTCGATATATAGATTCATATCTTTAACTTGGTAGTTACCTAGTTGAATTAACATAAATATTACATAATTATTATAACCACTTTACTGCAATATATATAAATTAATGTACATGACTATTGAATGAAAAAAATATAAGTCATTATGCAACAAATAAGACAAATGAGATGCTACTACATTAAAGAAAATTGATGTAAACAAATACCTAGAACAATCATTAACAACATTATGTGCTCCCTCTTTATTGACATCCATGGAGGAATGTTATTGTTGATAACAAAAATAGGCCACACCGAGTAAATAGATCTCAACTCTCTAAATGGATTGACATTGTCCACTCCCAATGAAAGCCTGAGATTACAAGGTTCTTCTTTAAAGTGTGGCCATTTTTCCTCCATGTCCCTAAATGCAGAACCATTCGCAAGAATTCGAAGAATGTCATCTCCACTTCTATTATGTGCATGGTAATCCATAAATTGCGCTAAGCTTTCACACCTAAATAATCGTTGCATATGTGGAATAATGGGAATATAATGAAGAACCTTGTGAGACACATTTTTTGTTAGTTGATCTGTTCAATATCTACTAATATGGTATTCCAGGAATTCTGTTGCAAATTCATGTTGTTTATGATATATAATATTATCATTGAGACATGCATCTATTGCTTGATACTCCATTCTGATATCTTTCATAATGCCAAATAAATCTTGGTATGAGCGATGTAAAATATTTGATAGTGGTAACAAAAATTCACCAATCAATCTACAACAAAAAATAATTTGTTAATATAAAGAATATTAATGGTACATATTTCATCCTTTATTTACTAATGATGAACTAACAACAATTAAAATAGATGAAAAAATATGACATATATGACATACCTTAACATCCGTGAGATTGCTATGTTTGATAAACCATTCATAACCTTCAAGTTCAATAGCAACAATATAATAGAGAGAAGAGTTGTTTGGGAGCCTTCATAAAGGGGCCCGTATGCCTTCTCAAGTATAGGTAAATCATGAACATCATCAAAGTCATCTTGATCATCATGATCAACTCTGCCACTAAATGTGTCATGGATCAATGTATTTATACCATCATCTTCAACTATATTTTCTAGCGCATGATCAGCTTCTTCCATAGGATCATTAACTTCATCTTTAATATTCACAGCTCCATGTTCATCTGCTTGCAAAACCACAATCTTTAGGCTGTGATAATCCATATCATGTGCCCTAGGGTGCCCCACCTTTATAATAATGATAGACACAAATAAACCATGATCATGATCAAGTGATTATATATATATATATAAAATGTTAAAACAATATAAACACATATAACGAACAACTTACCAATGGAGGATAATCATGCCCCCTTCAACATGACCATGCTTCCTATAATGTTTCTCAATTTTTGTGATTAAAATTTGTCTCATCTTTAAGCCCTTGCAATTATTACAAGGACAATAACATTTCCCATCACCCTTTCTTTTCAATCTGGCCCACAATCTATCAAGTGTCTCTTCATTTTGTTTTGGACTAATATTATCTGACATGATTTTTCTTTACTGAGCTTGACTATTTAGATCTTCAAAAAATATCAAACTCACACTCCAATAATTTTTATTCATAGACAGGTAACAAAATTAAATAATTCTGATATTTTACACCAAAAAAATTTGGCATGCAACCACCCCTGCAAAAGAGAAGATAGTCTAAAGTTAATGACCCCAAAAAACACTTTAAAATGCTAATTCCAAAACTTATTAAATTCTAATTTTACTATGATTTCCAACTGTTAGACTCCTAAAATTAGAATATTGAACTTGATCACAAACTTCCTACAATGATGGAGGTAGCGAGCTAGTAAGAGCAAGTGACCCATTCCTAAGGAGCAACAAGTCAGAATCATTATTGCTAATGTCAATACAGATTTATCCTTTTAGTTAAAGATGCAATGTGTCACTTCTTATGATGAGCTTATCCCTAGGGCCCTCAACATTGAGAGAGCCCTAATAGCACAAGGAAGCACACACTAGTATAATTAGGCAAATAAAGGACTAGGTGACTAAAACTTTTAGTCACAACAACTAAAAATGACTAAATTATGCTCATTTTTTGCAACTTAGCTATAAATGAGTAAATAAATTACTAGTTTGATCGTTGATTAAAAATTATTTAGTCACACAAATAAAAATGACTAAATAGTTAGTCATTTATTTAGTCACAATCCATTTGAATAAATCATTTAAGGAATCAAGACTATAGCCCACCAAAATACTCTAAAACTTTAATAAACATACCCTAAAACTTTGGTCAAAATCTTATTTTCAAGCGTAGCCCACCAGAATGGAGTTTTCATTTTAATAAACATACTATAAAACCTTCGTCAAAACATTATTTTCAAGAATAGACCACCAAAATGGAGAAGTGTTTTAGTAAAGAATGACAAATAACAGTGAGGAGATGTGCGTGAAAGGAGGCATAAGATTCATTGATGCTTATCTCATTTCTGCTCTACTCAATAAATCTTACATTGTTCCCACTACTATTTGTAATCTAGGTATTTTCTTGACATATATTTGCATAATCTCAAATTCCTTCAAAGGCTTTTGAAGTATCAATGTATCCTATATATGGTTTAGAATGATTTCTTTTAATTAAATAAATAAATAAATGATATATTTCCCTGTAATTAGATAATGTGGAGATCTCCTAAATCTTCCCCAGCACATTATTCTCTTTGGCACTGTATTCATTACTCCAGCTACTAGGGTTTTGCATGTGACATCTTTAATATCTTCATGACCATGGCTTTTAAATAGATCTCATTCTTTGCTTTAATCCTTTTCATGGTAACCCTTGAGTTCCATAATCCACCTTCAATCTCTTCTAAGAACGTTGTCTTAAGCTAGACTACATGAGTATGCATATAAAGCAAGTCCTTCATACCTTCCATTGTTCCAAACCACCACTCACTGCTTTGCTTAAAATGTTGCCTCCATAAGCACAATAGCACGTTTTAAAATCATGGTTGTTAGTGATTGACCATTAAGGTCACCACTTTCATCAAGATACAATGAGATTTTTGTCTTCAAACTCAAGGCATTAAGCAAGATAACATTGTGAATTGTTCATTGTGTACAATTTGATTTTCTTGCACATTTACTGCTTTGCTAACTTCCTTTAAGATTGGGTATTGCACCCTCAGCTGCAATCTCAAATAGCTCACTCACTATCACTTGAAGATTCCTTTCATGAGCATCCTTCTATAAAATCAAACTATGTCCTATATACTGCCTACTTACTACAAGGGACTCATTGTTTCATGGTATTGTAGATATTAAGATCCTTCAACCTTATTGACACTACTTCACAGCCACAAGGTATTACTCACTATTCTCTCATCTTTGATGAGTCTCAAAACAATACTCAAACATGCAATCCACTACCTCCATTATACATTAATGGCTAAGAAGAAACATTGAACCTATGATTACCACTGTTACTTCATTTGGGATAGTCATTCCCTGATTGCATTTGCCTTGTCTAACACTACCAAAAGTATTTGAAAAACCCTTAAGGTCAGCAAGGGGTAAAGAAACTCATTATTAAATCTCCACTTTACTATGCAAGGTTTGAGCTTTATTATCTTGTCACTGCTCAGCCTCTTTTTGACTATCACATCTCAAGTGACTATCATTCTTCTTACCGTAGATTGCATTTACAAATGTCACTAAGCTACATAGTGTGCTTGTTATTGGCTACAATATTTAGATTGCAAAAAAAAATTATTAGCTACAATGTCTCAATCTTTCTGGTATTGCAACCTCACTAATCTGCTAGAGCTATTGTTTATGTTTCTATGGAGGCCTAGGGTTTGTACCCTAATCATTCTCTTACCAATGTTTTTGTTGGTATTAAAAAACAACCTTAAATCTTGGGTCAAAAAATTAGTTGTCTTGATAGGGTTGTGGTATGATCTTGGATTGTATCCTAGAGTGTGTGGGAAGCTTGTGTTTGATCATTAAGGTATGTAAACCTGATCAGGGAAATGTATCCTATATAGCATGGTTCTTGCTTTAATACTTTCCATAATGGTTATTAGCAGATCACATTATTATAGTTTGTGGTAACCCAAGATTTCATTCAAGTATGTAACAAACTTGGTTTGTAGTTTAAGCTATACACTTTTAAGTAACATTCATAAGGTTTATAAAATATTGATCACTCTCTAGAATAGCCTATTAAACATGGGTTGTGCTTGAATGCACTACATAATTGATATAACACAACCACTCTACATATCAACCAGATTTATAGGCTCTTTATTGTAGAGAGGTAATCACTCTTGGATCATGCTATAATTACATCATAACCTATTAAACTTGAGACAACCTGAATGCACCTAATGATGATTGACATGTATATTATACAGTCTGAATTAACTACATTATATGAGTGCCTCCATTTCTATCACAACATAGCCACATTAAACTTAGGTTACACATGAATGCATCATGTATTTGTTATAGCACAATTGTGCCACATGACCAATAGAGTTATGGATCACATAATTACAGTCACAAGAATTTGTTCCTTGGTTGTGATCTTATGGTGATTCCACACAACAAAATTTGGACATGAAATTCTAAAAACCCTAAACCTCTAAAAATGAAATCTGATGACATGTTGCTTTAAAATGTGATTTTCAAACCCAAAACTACAAATTTGACTTCACAATTGAATTCTACAAAAAGACAATGACTACCCTCAACCTAGCGATATCTTCTTGAATTTTTTCTAATTTTTCCCAAGAAAATCGTCCTTAGTTCTCCACAAACTATCTCAAGTAGATAAAATTCACAAGTATAGAAAAAAACTGTCTCAATAAATCAGCGAACTCACTTTTCTTTATGTTGGCCACAATTTGATTTTTTTCTTATTTTTCATGTTTGTCAAAATTTCAATGAAACTACTAGTCAAAATTTTGATGAAACACAGGTTTGTCGAAATTTCAACGAATGTTGGGGATAAACTTTTAAAAATTTGAAAATTACACATCAAATTTTACAAGCACCCGACAATACATCAAATTATACATATTTCGTTAGATTTTGCAGTCAAATGAGTTAGTGTTTGAAATTGTGGCCAAAGCATAAGCCCTAATGCTTGGCTAAATAACATGTAAAGGTGATAAATATTTAAACAACATGTGTAAAGGTGTAAGTGTCTACTAGGACAAACCTGAGGGTTCAAATAATAAACAAATAGTTGTCCAAGGGAGTTAATTCAAATAGGAGAGGACTAGTAGGACATATGCTTAGAATTTTTATTGAGGCTTTAATAGGTTGCATATGTCTGTTATCCCATAGTTGCACAAATTTTCACACTTGTTGGTCATGGATTGCTAGAATCTTTGTGATAGGTCGGGCTCCCTTCATAGGGTAACACGAGGAATCCTATGGCTTCATGGTAGGGTAGAAATCATTTCCAACGATGCTCTCTCTCTCTCTCTCTCTCTCTCTCTCTCTCTCTCTCTCTCTCTCTCTCTCTCTCTCTCTCTCTCTCTTCTTCCACTTCAAGTTAAACTAAAAAATGGTATGGTTAGATAAAGAAAATGATGCTAAGTTGATTATTTTGTGTCTTATTGATGAAGGGTACTTCCCTTATAGTCTAAAACTCACAAAAACAACAGATAATGGCATTAAAAAATGCAAGAAGGAAATAAAATATTTCCTATTATCACTTAAATGAAAATGAAATTACAACATTATATTTGTCATCACATGGGCTTTCTTATTACATAAATTTTCAAGTATGCAAATCGGAGCCACCATCTACACTGCTCTCACCTCCCTTCTATAGTCCCTCTTTATATCCTTTATTTGGAAGGTGTAACTGTCACAAAATCTTCTGGAAAGTGTAACTTCCCTAGAATCTTTTGGAACTCAAGAATATGTTTTGAAATTTTATTAATTTTGGTATTACAACTTCATGGGTTCATAAATTTTGATCTGTTCATCAAATTTTCTATTATAATATCTTTTCAAAAAGCTCTTGGGAATTCTTCTACCAAAAAATAGGGCCTAAAGGCTAGCTACCTTCATTTTCCACCAATTTTTAGGCCCATTTGAAGCCTCTAAGTTCCTCAAAATTAACTCCGAAGATTTTACTAGGATTTTTGAAAATTAAAATTTCAAAATCTCTCAAATGAAAAATGGTATTGAAGTGATTTCTTCATCATTGGATTCAATTTACCATTCTAGAGGTATGTGTAAGATTTCTTGTCCAACTATGCATACATGCAAACTTACTAAAATAGTAACCCTACCAAAATTTTCCCTTATTGAAAAGAAACATCATTTTTTTGGGTGATGCAAGATTTCTCTTACACCCTGGATGTTCCTGCATTAGACACTTGGGGTAATTTAAAAAGTGACCCTATCACTTCTCAGGAGTTAGAGGGAAACCAAGACAGTCAACCTTAGAATCAAATAACCATGATGAATCTTCAACTGAATTTCCTCTCCATTTCACCAATTACTCTGCATATTTTCTATTTCTTGTGCTTCTTCCCACATGGCTATCCAAAATGTCTTGTATCTCCTCCTTTTCTGAAGTAGGTGCTGGAATATTCCATTGTGTCTCTATTATTTCTTCATCAATTCCTCCCTCATGATATTTTGTTAAATATGAAATGTTAAACACAGGTGAAATATGAATTCCATCAGGAAACTCTACCTCATATGCATTTCCTGAATCATGCTTCTTCAAGATCTTGCATTGTCCAAACTTCTTCATCTTCAACTTGTTGTATGTACCAATTGGAAACCTGGAACTTCTTATACTTCCTTTTCTGATCTTCCTTAGCCTTATATTGGGAGTTCATCGTATTGATATGCTTCTTCACCTCTTCATGCAAATTCTTCAAGTGCTCAGCAAAATCTTTAGCCTCAACACTACTCTTCTCTCATTCCTCGGACTACTCCCATATACAATCTAGAATGGTGATTTACAAGTGCTCATGTTGACAGAATTGTTATAAGAAAATTCCACTTGTAGAAAATTAAATCCCATCCCTTTGGTTTATCTCCTACTAAGAATCTTAGCAGGTTACCCAAACTCCCATTGACCACCTTCGTTTGTCCATCAATTTGTGGATGGTGAGTAGAATTGAACTTCAAATCTATCGTCAACTTCTTCCATAATGTTCTCTAGAAATAACCAAAAAATTTGGTATCTCTTTCTAAAACTATACTCTTCAGTAGACCATGTAGTCTCACCACCTCTTTGAAAAACAACTCCACAATATGAACATCGTCACTAGTCTTATGACACATAATAAAATGTGCCATATTTGAAAATCTATCCACCACCACAAATATGGGATCATGCCCTCTCTATGTCCTTGGCAAGCCAAGGACAAAATCCATACTAATGTCCTCCCATGGCCTCTCAGGTACAGGTAATGGCTGATACAATCTAATATTCTAACGTGTTCCTTTCACCATCTGACATACTCTGCAACTTTGTACAAACTTCTTCACATCCTGTTGTAACGATGACCAATAATAATTCTCACTAACAAGAGCAATGGTCTTGTCTCAACCAAAATTCCCAACCAATCCTACACTATGCTTCTCCTTGATTAGATTATCTCTCATAGAACTTCTTGGAATGCACAATGGGATTCCTCTAAACAACATCCCATTTTGGATTAAGAAATTCAACCATCTTGTCCTATCCAATGTGATAGGTTCCAGACAAGCCTTCCAAGCTTCTACAAAGTCTGGATCTTCTGGATACAAACTCTTGAGCTCATTGAACCCAACAACCTTCATTTATGTCAACAAATTTTTCCTTCTACTTAAGGAATCTACAACTCTATTTGACCTTCTACTCCTATGCTTCAAAATGAAAGTTTAATTCTGTAAAAACTCAACCCATTTTAAGTTCCTTTGATTTAACTTTCCTTGACTATTGAGATACTGCAAAGCTTGGTGATCAGTATATAAAACAAATTATTTTGGCAACAAATAGTGTCTCAATTTCTTCAAATCCTGAACTATAGCATAAAACTCCTGATCATAGACAAAATATTTCTTCTTAGCATCATTCAACTTCTCACTAAAATAGGCAACAGTCTTACCTTCTTGACTCAAAGCAACTCCTATGGAAGTGCCACTAGCATCACAATCTACTTGAAAGACCTTATTGAAATCTAGAAGTGCCAAGATAGGTTGCTATGTAACTTTCTTCTTACACATATACAAAATTTTGGCTACTCATGTAGTCCACTTAAACTTTTTTCTATCTCTTCTCATTGCTTCAGTTAGAGGTGCACAAATACTACTGAAATTCTTAATAAACTTTTTGTAAAAACTTTCTAGACCATGAAATAATCTTACCTCTATAACACTCCTTAGGGTAGGCCATTTAATGATAGCTCTCACCTTTTCTGGATCCATTTTAAGACCCTTTTTCGAGACAAAAAATCCCAAATACACCAATTCTCTCTTCACAAAGCTACATTTCTTCAAATTAATCAGTAGCTTCTCCTCCCTTAGCTTCTGAAAAACCTTTCTAATATGCATCAAATGCTCCTTCAATGTCTTGGTAAAAATTAAAATGTCATCCAAATAAACAATGACAAATTTATGCAAAAACTCTTTCAGTAGCTCATTCATGAGCCACATGAAGGTGCTCAGTGCATTGGTTAGCCCAAAGGGCTTGAATTATCACTTATACAAGCCCTCTTTGATCTTGAATGTTGTCTTTCATTCATCTCCTTCTCTAATCTGAATCTAGTGATAACCACTCTTCAGATCTAACTTTGTGAAGTACTCAGCTCCACTCAAACAATCCATGTTGTCATCCATTATTGGCAAGGGAAATCTATACTTGATGGTGATCTTATTGATGGCTCTAGAATTTGTACACATCCTCCATTCCCCATCCTTCTTTGGTGTGAGTACTACAGGTATTGCACATGGAATCAAACTCTCTCTGATCAATCCCTTCTGTAAAAACTCTTGCGCTTGTATGTTCAACTCTTCACTCTCTTTTGGAGTCATACAATGAGCTTCCTTATTTGGAAAACTATCTCTAGGAATCAGGTCCATCTGATGACTAATATTTCTTACTAGAGGAAAACCTTCAAGTACATTATCAAAAATAATAGCTTGAAACTCATTCAACAAATCTGAAACCTCTACAGGTACCTCATTAGTGTCTTCTTTATCAACTCTAGGGATCAATGCAAAATGCATATGCTCATGCCTCATACCTTCTACGAACTTTCCTCCATCAACCAAACAAATTATTTCATTACTGCATACCTTTCCCTCTGCCTCTTTCAAGGGCTTCAACTTATGATGAACTCCATCCTTTGTCAAAGAATAGGTGTTGGCATTTCCATCATGTACTGCTTGCTAATCAAACTGCCATGGTCTTACTAACAACATATGACAAACATCCATAGGCATAATATCACACAATACCTCATCATGGTAATTTCCAATCTTGAACTTTACCAAACATTGTTCATTTACCAAAACTTTATGGTCCTTTTCCAAACAAGCAATCCAGTATGGATTTGGATTCCTTCTTCTCTCCAAATGCAACTTACTAGCCATCTCTTATGAAATAAGATTATCAGTACTACCTCCATCAATAACAACATTTTAAACTTTACCTTCACACTTACATCTGGTTCAAAACAAATTCTTCCTTTGGGTTGGATCTTTCTCCTCATTCAACAAGGCTTTTCTAGTAACAAGAACCTCTCCTCTTTATGGGTCTTCAAAATGTGAAGACTCAACATCTTCATCTACATGTGCAACTTGTGCATTACCCTCAAGTCTCCTATTTTTCCTTCCTTGATATTGAGGAAACTCATATGTCCTATGCCCTTCTTCTCCATATTGGAAATAGGTTCCATGAAAGCATCCTCTCCCTGGTCCTTGTCCAGATCTTCCTCTTCCTCTTTGGTCTCCATTGTTTTGATCATGAGGACAATAGGTGTTATCTCCTTCCTAGTTATGGCTGCTACCAGATCCTCCAACTTTCTTTTGATCTTCATTTTTACCTTGATATGATCATCCACTAGTCCTTCCACTATGACCTCCACCTCTTTTCTTACTTTCATACCTTCTATTCAACTTCTCTTCTACCTTCAAAGCAAACTGATATGCATCTTCAATGGTAGAAATTCTTACCAGACTCAACTCTTCTTCAATGATCGGTTTCAAACCATTTATATAATAGGCAAATTTCCCCTTGTTGGCCTCAGAATGACCTATTCTGATCAAGACTCGATAGAATTCTTTTGTATACTCCTTAACAAATTTTCTTGCTTGTTTCAACCCTTGCATCTTCTTCAACAAATCCAACTCATAGTCCCTAGGAATGAACTATCTTTTCAATTTTTCCACCATTTGATCCCATCTTGTTATTTTATGTTTTCCTCTTCTATTTCTTTCTAACTGGACTTCTTTCCACCATATGCTAGCATGGCCTTTCAGTTTGGCCTTTGCAAATTTTACCCTATCTAGGTCTTCTATTTCCTCATACTCAAAATACTCTTCCATTTCATTGATCCAATCAATCAGCTCCTCTGGATTTAGGTTTCCATAAAAATTAGAAACTTCTATCTTTGGCCTCTTTCCAATCTTGGAAATGGCCCTAATAAGTTTGACTTCTCCAGGATCCATTACATCTTGTGCTTCCTCTTCGAATGGCTCCTCATCTTTAGCCTTATCCTCACTTTTGTCTCTTCTTCTAGCATTAGCTCCCCTATGCAACTCCTCTTGCAGTGATTGAACTTGTCTCTAGAGGGCTCTAAAACCCTCTTCTGTTACCCCAACATTTCTTCCACAATGACTTCTTCGTGGAGGCATCTTTTCTCACAAACCCACAACCACAAGTCCTAGTGAAAATTGCCTCACATTTGGTGATTTGTTTACACGCTTAGGAAAAACCGCTCTGATACCACTTGATGAAGGGTACTCCCCTTATAGTCTAAAACTCACAAAAAAAATAGATAATGACACAAAAAAATGCAAGAAGGAAAGAAAATATTTTATATTATCACTAAAATGAAAATGAAATTACAACACTATATTTGCCATCACATGGGCTTTCTGATTACATAAATCTGCAAGTATGCAAATCGGAGCCACCATCTATGCTGCTCTCACCTCCCTTCTATAGTCCCTCTTTATATCCTTTATTTGGAAGGTGTAACCACCTTAGAATTTTCTGGAAAGTGTAACCGCACTAGAATCTTCTGGAACTCAAGAATATGTTTTGAAATTTTATTAATTTTGGTATTACAACTTCATGGGGTCATAACTTTTGATTCGACCATCAGATTTTCTATTATAATACCTTTTTGGAAAGCTCTCAAGAATTATTCCACTAGAAAGTAGGGCCAAAAGGCCAACTATTTTCATTTTCCACCAATTTTCAGGCCCATTCGGAGCTTCTAAGTGCCTCAAAATTTACTCTAAAGATTTTACTAGGATTTTCAAAAATTAAAATTTCAATATCTCTCAAATGACAAATGGTATTGAAGTGATTTCTTTGCCATTGGCTTCAATTTACCATTCTAGAGGTCTGTGTAATATTTCTTGTCCAACTATGCATAAATGCAAATTACTAAAATAGTGACCCTACCAAAATTAGCCCTTATTGAAAAGAAACAACATTCTTTTTGGGTGATGCAAGATTCTCTTACACCTTGGATGCTCCTGCATCACTTATTTATTTAGTTGAATAAATGACTCACTCGAATACATGTATTTTTCATTTCCAATATGATATCTTAAAATTGTTTGAAAGGGTGTGCTTGTTATAGGTAGATTGGTTGCTTATGTTATCAACCTGCTTTCAAAATGTGTGTATTAGTAATTGTAACTTATTATGATTTAGTTTTATACTTATGCCAAGGTGTTTCTATGAACTTGTGATATAGGTAAAGGTTGTAAAATTATTCTATAAAGTTGGAAAATAAAAGCCAACTGTTTGAATCCTTAGTTTGAATTTACAGTAACTCCATACATTACATTGATCTTCATTCTTAATTAGTGATTAACTGAGTGGTTATTCTCTAATTTTACATACTTAATTGGTGCTTAGTTTGTGTATGTTACATATGGTATTAGAGCTTTGGGTTCAACACTAGGGCCTAGAGTCTACTACGTTAAAGTTGCTTTTCTTTTGAGAATTTGGAAACACCCCTACAATTGTGGAGATACCTAGATGAGTTTGAGTCTTGTTCTTCTTAGATGGTTTAGTATGAGAACCGAATAAGGGGAATATGAGCAATGATTAGAATCTAGTAATCTAGAATGAAATTGATTTGTATGATTATTACTTGATTGTATATGAAAGGAAATAACCTATGATGTGAG
This sequence comes from Sequoia sempervirens, assembly GCA_007258455.2. NCBI lineage: Eukaryota > Viridiplantae > Streptophyta > Pinopsida > Cupressales > Cupressaceae > Sequoia > Sequoia sempervirens. Next base: position 32,849 of record VDFB02158131.1, on the reverse strand, counting down.
TGTATGTTAGAATGACTTCAAATTCGTGTTGATTGTTTGAAATTATGCCCGAACAACACATACTTTGAGATTGATGTATTTCATGATTATGGCTTTCTCATAAGCTTGATATAGGTAGGAAATTATTGTGGTCATAATGTGATGTTTTAATTTTAACTTCTATATATGCTAAAATCACTATCATGGTTACCATCTGATTAAACCTTCTGCTATAAGTGAGTTTGCACTTATGCTATGTGATATGATGCTCAAAATTGACAATAGTCAAGGAGCATGATATTCCAGTAATGGATGACCTTGATTTTTTAGCTATTTGATGGATTGTAGGGAAGAGAGTTTCTAAGTTAGGGTTATTTAAACCTTAATTCAATTTTGAGTTTAAAGAACCTAAATCAAATGCAGGTATGGGAAGGTCGAATTTAGGGAAAGAGAAGGGAGAGACCAATAGGTCTACTAAGAAAAAATTGTTGAGGAGAACCCAACACTAAAGGTCCACCCTGAGATTCTCGATGATGAGACTTTGACACATTCCCTCACTCGATTCAAGTTAGAGAGGGGAAAGAAAATTGAAGAGCCTAAGCATAACCTTAAAACTAAGAAACCTTCAAAAATTTGAGATTGGCCTTTGGGGTGTGGACCCAATGTACCCATTCTGACTGAAGAGGAAAATGAGTTCCTACATGCACATCCTACCTCTTCTAAGATGGTTGCAATAGACTTTGACGAGGGCCCAGAAGAGTTTCCTCTATCTCATAATGAATAGCCCACCTAGTAAGGAGGGAAAATTTTGTGATCATGATCTTTGTAATCCGATATTATTATAAATAAAGGAAGTCTTTCTTGTGTTCAAAATTGTGAGTTTGGATGACTTACTCTTGTTATGAATGCATGTGAATATATTTTCAAGATTGCATGTCATAATAAATTAGGATTGTGTGTTTTAATGGTATCTTAGATTATCAAAGATATGTAATATCTTGGGAGCATGAAATGATATGAACTTATGTGTAATCGAATGTTTTTTTACACCAACTCATTCCTAAGTGTTTGCATGAATAGCCTAGGGTTATGTGTATAGTTATGTTGGAGCATTTTCTAGTGATGGCATCAAGTAGTATGGGATGCTTGATTATTTCTATAGCAGGCTTATGTGTTTTTGAACTAGGTAGTGGGTTGATGCATACAATAGGTTGCATTCATTTCCACTTTACTTATTGTTCCTTATGTGAACTTGTAATGTATTATTTTGATTTCCACATTAGATATTTATGATGTATAATTGAGCTAGCCTTGTTGTAATGTGAAGTATGCATGGGATTGTCACCATTATATTGTGATATGCATATGAGCCAATAATGGTTGTACTTGTGATGTGCATATTAATTAGTCATTATGTATATGTGATTTGTATGAATTAGTCACCTTATGTATATATGATGAATAATGGAGCTACTTAGTTTGTGTATATATGACATATGTTGCGGCTAGTCAATATGCTTATGTGATAAGCCACTCCCTATGGGAATTGGGAAATCATGAAGTGATATGACACTTGTGTATTTGTGTATGTTTGCACACTATTGATTGGTATACTCCAGATGCCTCTATGGATGCTATCGTTGAGGTATCTTTACCAAATATTGTGTCATGTGAATTAGATGAGGCCATTTGTTGATAGTTTTGATGCTCCTACTTGTGATGTCCATGATATTTTTCATGGTGATGTTTTGGATTTAGCATGCTCAAGATTTAATTACTCTAGATTCTTGAAAAGTTCACTTTGATACACTTGTTAAGGGTTATAATGGTGATTTTATTATTTATGAAATGCCTGGTATGATATCACAATTGATAGTGAACTAGGAGGAACTACAGTTTGGTTATGAACAATAAATGTCATGGAACTATTAAAATATGTTTAGGTACAAGAAAGTATGCATGATAAGATGAACATAATTAGTATTTCTTATAAAATGGGGCATGTTCTTGAAAGGTGCTAGGTAGCTCCTAGGTTATCGTGAGGGTGTAAATAAAGAATAAAATTCTTTGGCTATAGCTTGAGTCACTTCATGCATAAAAGGACATTTTTATAGATATTTGTGCTAGAAAGCATTAAATAAGTTGCAAGTGTCAATTACTTCATGATGGCATAGATTTCACACATGTTGTGACGAGATGGACATATCACTCAGGTCCCATGTGAGTAGGCATGAGTAATGAGATGAACATATTGTCTAGGTCACATGGTTGATAAGATAAATAAATTTAATTATTGACTCTCCAGGTCACATGTGAGCATTCATGCATTTATAGAGTCACATATGAGAATGTATGTTAAATATGAACTTATACTTTTGTGTAAAACTACATGAAATTTGAATGAGATAGTGAGATTATCATTTTATGAAGGATAAATGCTTAATATCCTAAACAACTATAAAAATTTGACATGGGTTGAGATGATACACTAGTTGTATAACAACTCACCATGTTTAAAGAGATAAGAAAAGATGATTGAAAATTTTGAATTTATGTAGAATCTTAAAAGTTTCATTTACATAATATGAAAGAGTATAACATATTAATGTGTGGTGAACTCTGAACTCTTTTGTTGTAATTGAGTAATATTATCTAAGGTTATTATAAGTAACTTAGATTGGGAATACATATATTTTCTATGTTCAAGTTATGATCAATCTTAACGATACTTACAATTGAATGATTTAAAAGTGAGAAAATTGAAATTTTAATGTAAGTTATCTGCATATCAACTTGTTGAATTTTAAAATGATCCATTCCTTAAGATTTTCATGAGATATTTATTCCTTTTGGTAAGCTAACATGAGTGAAAAATTTCAATAGATGATTAGACCTAAAGAATATGTTAGGTGAATTGTCAAGAAAATTCAAGGCAACTTAATCAAGTTACAAAGGTAGGATAAGCAGAGGTACAAATCATGAATTTATTTTATTTTCATTCTTCCTCCTTTAATGATGTAAAATAGAGTGATTTTGATTACTTGACATTGTGATAATTACCTTTGTATCATATAGTCATCGGGAAATGACTATCCTTAGGGGGAAAGGATGTCACAACCCTAATTGTGACTCGAACCTAAATTTTGTATAGATGTTTAGCTGAATATGAAACCCGACCCTAAATTTTATATTGTCATGTAGATATGGATGTTCAACTGATTGTGAAACCTAACTGTCATAATGGTTGGCCCTAAAATTCTATATTTTTGATTTTCTTGTTGTTTATCTAGATATAAAAAATAGTTGCTTCAGTTAGTTGTTAAAAACTAATTGTTTTAATGATACATCGAATGAGGTTAATTATGGTGTAATGAATGAGTTTTTATAGTTTCATATATAGCTATGTGATTGAGTTTTATATAGAAATGTTAATATTATGGATAACTTGTTAATCTTGGATCTCATTATTGTAATGGACTAATTATGTTATTCCTAATTTTAGAGTGTCATAGGGCAGCTATGTGCTCTCGCTGAAGAGAGAGAGTATCATCAAGAAGGGGACTCTAGCCATCTGAGGGCACTATGCATGAGAGTAACACAAATGAGCACATAGCGTTATTCCCAAGTTGCATGTTGCATTAGGAAGGGTACATTGAAATATCTTAATTATTTAATTATTAACTCAATAAGAAGTTAAAGTTATTAACCATTAATAATTTTATATTCATATTTATGTGAGTGAATAAATAGAAAATATATATATTAAAAGAAAAGAAGGAAAAAAATAAAAAAAATACTAATTTAAAAATATTCATTCCCTTTTAATTAAAAGGTATGTTGAAAAGTGGTGGGACCCATGCCTTTTTTTAAACAAAAAAATAGTACCTTAAAAAGGTACTCCAACCCCACATCTTCCCAAAGAAATAAAGTAAAAAAAAAAAAGATAGCACATATAGTTGTAGCTAGCTGTCAGCAGAGGTAAAGGGTTTTTTAAACAATTAAATTAATACCTTACACATGAAAAACTGCCCCTATCTCCACGTAGCATGGAAGGTAGTATGAGAGGTAATAAAACAAAGTAAATGAGGATTATTATTCATTCAGTTATGAAGGAGAGTACAAAAGGAAATGGAAGGGGCTACATTCAATTGGATGGAGTGATGATCTCTGCAAATAATAATTATATAGGTATGAAATGTTGTTTAATCTTCTCCTGATTATGAATTGTTCAATTCATATTTGTAAGTAAATTGTGTAGCTTCATTGAATCAACATCCCTTGTAATTCAATTGTTACTATGAAGAATTTCCATTATTTTTATAGAAGAATTTTTTTGGTTATTTTATTTTTGCTTGTTGTTGGACAAAAAATTGTTTATGGAGGCCCTATATGAATCAAATCACATCTTTAGAAGTTTCCATACAATGTGGAAAAATACATAAGAGCACCTCATAGGCTACCTCAACCTTTCAAATATTGGATTGCAGCCTTTGAAAGTCAGTCACAATTCATCAAATGGGTTTGTGGGGACCATCGTACAAGTGAGAATAAAACAAGTACAAGTCAATAATTGCTAAACCATAAAGTGTGGGTAACTTGCTTAATAGTTAACTGATTTCTATAAGCTATTCATGTAATTATTAGTTGTAGATCAATTTTCTCACTCAAATATTTTGGCATGTAAGATTTGAGGCTGCTATTATTGTCCTTTAATTTGGCATATGGTAGTTTATCCAAGATCCATATCATTTTGAGGGTTGTATTTTTTGTTTTAGGGATTGCATATTTGATTAACAAGGGAGAAAGAATATAATTATTTCTCTTACAAACAAAACCAGATTGAACTAAACCCTAGGTTTGAAATTGCTTGTGAATTTAAGGGCCAATAAATATATATTTGATAGAAGGATAATGTTGTTGTTGAACCTTGAACTGGGCATAAAATGTTGTTAACAAAATGCTTGCTTAGAGTTCAAATTAATGATGAAGATACTTCCATGTGACTATTGTATTAGTATACAACAACCATAGGGATATACTTCATCATCCTTGGTATTCATTTACAACCCTATGACCCAGAGACTGTACATAACCATTTAAATGCAAAGTTGTATAAAGCATATTTTTTGAGGTTCTATGCTATGGTTGAGTTAACCATTTTTTCAACAGTTGTTGTTATTTCCTAGATTGAACTTTGTAGCAACTAAATTGATTTAATATCAAGAGTAAAGTGATGCATTTTATGCTGGTGAATTCCAATTACGGGTTCTTTGGTGTAATGACACTAACTCCACATTTGAAGTTCATATACTCACTGCAAAGTACCTTGTTGACTTATGATCTTTCTTCATTTGCTAATCTGAGAGTGAGTCTACATGTAGTACTAGTTTCTCATTTAAGATGGGTCAGTTGAATTCAAATTTGAACAAGAAACCTAGTGATTGATTAAACTAGAATGAAAGAGAAACCATGCTAATTTTAATCTTTACTTTATAAATACTAAGGGCATACTCCATTATGTTAGAGGGAGTTATGTTTGAAATTGTAGACAAGGCATAAGCCCTAATACTTTACTAAATAATACATAAAGTTGATAAATATTTGAACATGTGTAAAGGTGCAAGTGTTTACCAAGATAGGCCTAAGGGTTCAAATAATAAACAAATTCTTGGCCAAGGGAGTTAATTCAAATAGGAGACGATTGTTTGAATTAAGTTGTGTCACATCATGGGTAGGACATATACTTATATTTTTTCTTGAGGCATTAATAGGTTGCATGTGTCTATTATCCCATAGCTACACATATTTTCACACTTGTTGACCATGGATTGCTAGACTCTTCGTGATGGGTCGGGCTCCCTTCATAGGATAGCATGGGAAAGCATATGGCTTCGTGGTAGGGTAGGAATCATTATGATGATGCTCTCTCTTTCTTCTTCCACTTCAAGTTAAAGCCAAAAATGGTATGGTTAGATAATGCAAATGATGTAAAGTTGATTAATTTGTGTCTTATTTATTTAGTTGAATAAATGACTCTCACTTGAATACTTGTATTTTTCATTTCCAATATGATATCTTAAAATTGTTTGAAAGGGCATGGCTATTATAGGTAGATTGGTTGTTTATGTTATCAACCTGATTTCAAAAGGTGTGTATTAGCAATTGTAACTTATTATGATTCAATTTTATACTTATGCCAAGGTGTTGCTATGAACTTGTGATACAAGTAAAAGTTGTAAAATCATTCTATAAATTTGAAAAATAAAATCCAACTATTTGACTCCTTAGATCGAATTTACAGTAACTCTATACATTACATTGATATTCATTCTTAATTAGTGATTAACTAAGTGGTTATTCTCTAATTTTACATACTTAATTGGTGCTTAGTAGGAGTATGTTATCTTAGGGTTAGAGATGGCAGATATCTAACAATTAAATACAGATTTAAATAATAAACAGAGAAACTAAAACATACACAGAATAAATCATAACACAGAGAATTTAACGTGGTTCACCCAATCTAGGCTACATCCACCAAACCGCAACCATCCAATACTTTTATTATCCAGTGCAAAACCTATTACAATATTGTGAATAATCGCGTTTTTCCTGATACTGTAACCCCCATCCCAACCCCTTTTAACAAGCTTTTTAGAAGCTTCCAGAATTAGGGTTTTACAAAGTCAGTTTTCTTTCTTTTTCAGATATTTTTCCTTTTTTACTGACGAATAATAATACAATATAGCATGATATCACCACATACCAACAATCTCCCATTAATATCATACACCATCACAACCTCCCAATATAAAATACTAATATATTTAATATATAATAGATTTTTTAAGTTTGATTAATGGATATCCAACTGCAGCAAGGGTACCCATTTCATTATGTAAAGCATTTTTGGATTGGATTAATCTGTATATATTAATATTATTATATATAAATAATGAAAATATTATATTTATCATATTAATTAAATAATAATATTATATATAATATATTATATATTATGTACATTAATAATAATATTATCCTAGTAATATTCATTAAATATAAACATTATTATAACATCTTAAATTTTAACATATACTGATTTTTATAATATTTATATTTCTACTTTTAATAAATGAATATCTATTTCTATTGAATATTTAATAGTAAAAATATCCATTTTGCTTTTGTATTGTTTTGATATTTGTCTTGTGGGTGACCAACCTGAAAGGTCAACATCCCCAACATGTTTACAGAGGTTGCAATATTTTTTCAACCTTCACCCTTCGTGCTGAGACTTTTTTCTCTTCAAATTTTGATGAAACGAAAAGGGTTTGTTCAAAAATTGACAACATTCTACCGATATAAGATATGATTTTTTTTTTAATTTAATAGGTAATTATTATTGATTTTCTACATGTACTATGTGTAAAATCCTCATTGATAGGCTGATTGAAAAACATCTATAACTTTCAAACGGTTAAATATTTTTTGAATCCAAAAGATGTGTCACACACTATGGTTCACAAGTTATAGTTTAAAAAAAATTCATAACTTTTTGACCAAGTTAGGGTGGCTGGACAAATGGTTTTTAATATTTTTAAAAATTCCTACTAAAAAATTCATAACTAATTATTTGCTTGCAAAAAACTTACCAAAAAATGTGTCACATCCGAGCATGTGTCATCTACTTATATTGAAAGATTTGGAAAAAGAAAAAACTATTTATTTTTGCTCCCCATTAGGCTGGTCAAACAAACACCTTTTTATTTTCCTTAAAATTTAGTACTACTACATTGAAATTTTAAATTTTCACCAAATAGATTTACTTTTTTCCAAAAAATGTTTACTAGCTTAAAAACTACATTCAATTTTCTACAAATTCTATTCTTACATATTTTTCAAATTATTTTAATAACCTATTCAAATTTTTATGTCAAGTTGTCTAACTCTATTTTTCTTAATTTTCATTGCCACTTAAGGGCCTAGTTTGGACCCCCATGATCTTGCATTAACTCATACCTTATTACTATATGGTCAATATGTATGAATACAAAATACCCTGTAATGTAGTGTGAATTTTTTGATTGCATGAAACATTGCTAACATCTCCTTCTCAGTTACTATATAGTTGAGTTCTACCCCTTGAAGATTTTTACTGATATAATAAATGTCATACTCAAGGTTTCCATTCTTTTTTCCTAGCACAACTCTTATTGCAAAATCAAAATCATTTGTATGTATATGGAAAGGTAAATTCCAGTTTGGTCCTCTTAAGACAAGGATTTTGGTTAATGTTTCCTTAATAGCTTAAAAGGATGTTGAAAAACAACTGTACATTCAAACTCTACATACTTAGACAATAAGACAAATAGTGGTGCTACAAGTTTACTAAAATCTTGTATGAATCTTCTATAGTACCCAACATGGCCAAGGAAGCTTCTAACATCCTTTTGTTTCTGGGGTATAGGCAATGTTAATATTATCTCAATTTTGTTGGGGTCTACTTGGATTCCCTAATTAGATAAAAAATTCCCCAAAACTACTCCATCAGTCATCATCATGAAGTATTTTTCATGACTTGGGAATAGCTGATGATCTTGACATCTCTATAGTAATTTCTCCAAATTGGAAAGTTCTTCTTCATAGGTATTCCCATAAGTTGTAAAATCATCCATGTAAACCTTCATGGAATCATGTACAAAGTTTGAGAATATTCTTAGTACTCCCCTTTGGAAGGTGGTAGGTGCATTACATAGCCCAAATGCCAAGATAGCATAAGCATATGTACCCCAAGGGAATGTGAAGGTTTTCTTGTCTTGGTCTTTTGGGGCTATCTTAATCTAATTATATCCGCTAAATCCATCCAAAAAGAAAAAAGGTAATGCTTTCCTACTAGTGAATCTAATACTTGGTCAACGAATGGAAGGGAAAAGTGGTATTTCCTAGTTGTTGCATTCAACTCATAGTAGTCTACACACACACTCCATTTCCCTCCTTTCTTAGGCAAAATCATTAGTGGAGACACCCACTAACTTCTAGAGATTGGGTAGATGAATCATGCATCCAACAACTTTTGTAATTTTTCTTTAACTATTTCACAGACTACAAGGCTCATTCTCCTTTGAGGTTGACTAACTGGTTTATATCCTTCATTGATCATGTAAATACAATGCATGCATAGTTTTTGTTCTATAACCTTCATTTCATTGTAATCTCATGCAAATGTAGTTGCATGTGCTTGCAACACATTCAATGTTGAGTTTTGTTGTGCAACAGTCAATTGATTGTTTACATTTAGTGTCTTGTTTGGCATAATCTCTAAAGTCAATTAGGATGATGTTTGAATAGATGAAATGTCATGACCTAATATATTTGGAATACAATTATGTTGTAATAAGGTGTGTAAAATTTGAGAAATAGACTCAAATGTATTAGCAGGAAGTATGTTCTAGAAGGGGTCTTGTAAACATATTAGGCAGTCATGTTGTTGTGAGTCCCTACCATAATTCTTATATGCATGATGTTTGCAATTAGTTCATCTTAATCTTAGTTTTTTAACAAGGGACTATGTTCAATAATCATTAGAGTTTTCAAGGATTATCGGTCTTCCTCATCTAGGGTAGGCCATATAGTTTTCTCCAAATCTACATGTGGCTAGGTAGGTGGATAGAGGACTAGTTTCTTAGTCACATTTCCATTAGAAACATGATCATGTTACCAGACTTGAAACCTATAAAGGCATACATAGTTTCCAACCAATGTCTCCCTAAGATGAGGGGATATCTTGCAAGATTAGCTTTAGGCTGCAACACCATAAAGTCTACAGGATACTCTCATGAGTCTAATGTTATTACCAAGTCTTCAATGATTCCTGTAGGCATGACTATGGACCTATTTTCTAATTCTAGCAAAGTAGGTGTAGGTCTAAACTCCATTAGTTGTAAAAATTTCATGGTTTCTTTTTTCATTACATTAATGGCTACCCCAAGGAAAATTAATGTATTTTTAATGAGAGTACCATTGATTTTTAAATCCACTTAGGGATCCAAGGGTTTGCATACTTGGGGATAGTTATGCTTCCCAACATAATGCTACAAGTTGTCCTAAGAGATGCATAGTCTGAGGGTCCTTAAATTTCTTTCCTATCTTTTTGAAGCATAACTCTCACTCTTTTGGTGTAAATGGGTACTTCCTTAATGGCCTGGATAAGGGGTATCTTGATGCAAACATCCTTGAACTATCCCAATAGACCAGTTTCAACTTGTGAATGATGTTTTTGGACTATTAATCTCTTAGGGAATAGAGGCTTTGGACTCATGGCTATTGGGTTGACCTAATTTGACTCAGGCTCCTTAAGTTGTTTGTCTGTGGGCTCTTCTGGGAGTTCCTCATTGGTCAGTTCAATGATATGAGGAGATGAAGGCCCAACTAACATTTTCCCTGATTTGAGGTGTACATCACTCACCTCAAACCCATAGGTGGGGTATTGTGTGGTGTCATTATCTTAAGCCTATTTTACAAGCTTATTATTTGGGTTAGGTGTAGGTTGTGCTAGAAATTAAGGTGCTCTTGGTGGAATTGGTGTAGCTATTGAAGGGTTTGGCATTATGGCTTGTTGTTGTGGCTATAAGGGTTGTTGTGACTACTGATAATTAAGGTTATGGTTTTGTCAATACTGACCTCTTTGCCACTGAGGTTACCATTTATTTTGTTGGGGTGACTACTAAGAATTATAATTAGGTCCTTGGTAATTCTGTGGTGGCCACATGTTTTGTTTTTGTTGATTCCAATTGGATTGAGGCATTAGCCATTGTGAGTTTTGCACATTGGTCCAAGATTGAGGATTCCAACTAGGAAAATTTACATTATTAATTGGAAATGACATGTTATAGTTCAAGGGATCTTGGGGAATACATTGTATTGGCTGCCATGTTTTATGTTGATCTAAGTAAAAAAATTGACCATCTTCATCTTCCAAGGCATGAAATTATATCTTCCCTTGTTTATCTTCAAAAATATTGGCCAACTTCTTACACTTTCAATTGATTTTCTTTTGTCTACAGTATGGGTAATATTTTATGAAGGTTGCTTCTACCTTCTCTTGCTTTTTCTTGATATGGAGGGTATCAAGTTGTGTAGAAAAGTGGCTAATGATGTCCTCCTTCATGTTTGATAGAAGATTGGTCAGCTCCACCCTTGAAACTCCACTAGATGATTTCTTGAGAGAATATGTCTTATAGATCCTCTGGCCTTCTTGGTAAAAGACCTAGAATAGTTTCTACATACTCTAAAAATCTCATCAAATGATAAATGCGGGATGTATCATGCCCCAATGAGGTTGAGTACATCTATACAATCTTCATTAGCTCCTATTAAGAATACCAGTTTCAAGGGTTCATCAGAGAGTTTGTTTTGATGGAATTTATTGAAGCAGAACTAAAACCTCTCAATATAATCTTCCAATGATTCATCACATTTTTGTGACATCCTAAAGATGTAATCCCTCTTTCTATCTATACCTCTATAGTAATACTAGTACTTCTCCAGGAACTTTGTCTTCACTGTGTTCCAATTGGGAACAACATCTCTTCCCAAGCCCATGAACCATCTCAAAGCAACATCTTTCACTATTGCTATAATTAATTTGAGTCTATGAGCATTTATTGTATAATTGTAATTTTGACATAGCACATAAAGATAAAAAGGAAAGGTATCTAGGTCCTTTATAAGCAACCCATAGAAGATAGGCAGCGCTGAAGGAGGTACGTTCTTCAAAATAGTAGCCATTTCTTGGTTGGCTATGGGGAACTCAAATGTTACATGCTTTGGTGGGTCTTCTACTGCTACATCAACCATGATGCTTATGTGTATGTGGGGAGTCTCCTCTGTGTCTAGTGTAGGTACTAGTGTCAAGGATGATTCTTCTTTAGGAATACCCTCACTCTATTCACTTTGTTCACCAGTATCCTCTAATGCTTTGTGTGCTTAGGGGAGAAATCTTCCAGAGTGTCTCATTTCCTCCACATGCAATGTTTGTAACTTTTTAGTTCAACGGTTCTTGCACATTGTTAATAACTTGTATTGTGTTGTTGACTAAAACCTATTTACCCTAATGCTGAATTTTTTTTGCTAAACTAGGAAAGCTTTGAAAAGAATTTAAAATACACAAGATAATCATGAACTTAGCACCATCCCTAAAAAAGGTGCCAAAAATGTAGGGATTCTATAATGTTTGATTAACTTGGTGCTATAGGTAGACACATAATTTAAAGGATGGCTTCCTAACTGAATAGTTCATCTTCCATGAGAGTCTTCATTTAATTATCAACTAGGACTTCATTAGATTTTGATAGTGCTAGAGCACTATATATGTACTCATGGATTCTAACATTCCCTATATCAATGAGTATAGGTGATTACACATGTACAAAAAATTGTAAAAGCTAGAAAAGAAAATTAATGCATTTAAATTATAAAACAGGGAAAATAAACTTAAGATGTTTCTTATGCTATGGGTGCTTATCACTTAAGACCATGGCTATTAACTTCTAAGATTTAACTATAACTAATTACTCTAGGAGTATGAAACATACTAAACTACAAAATAATATTCATGAGTTTCATATGCATGTAATTGAAAACTATCTTAACTAAACTCAACAATGCATGAATTAATCTAATAATGGGAAAATAGAGTGGATAGTAGTACCTCAAGTGGCCCTTTCTTGACTTGCTACTTCCACAATAGATGTCAACACTTACTAATTAATCAATAAAACATGATCTTGAAATAAATCCTTTATTTCATGAAAACTCTGAACTCTTACAAGAATCTACTAAGTATTCATCCAACAATACATATTTGTTATTCAACTGATAGCAAAAACTAACAGTGATCAACTGTCAACTGGTAATTAGAAAAATTTATTTGAAAAACTAATTAGATTCACTCCTCACAATAGATCCCACTATATAGGGTTTGGACGAAGTCTTATTCATTCTAGGACTGGTAATAAAACCATAAAGCATTCATCCAATCTCCCTAAAATATAGGGAGATGACTTAGTCTTTGTAATAGAAAACCATAATTAAAAAGAAAAAGAAGATAAATTAAACTAAAACTCTTCCCTAATGGTCAGCTGCCATGATAGAGATGTGTTTCATGGGGAATATCACATCATGGGTTAACTTTCTTAAAAAAAACTTCTTCTTCCATTCATCTTATTTGGTGGATAGGAATGTGCTTATGGTGACTCACAATTGACCATTCAATGGTCGCCTTCATTCTTCTCTGGAACTATTGTGCTTTAACCATTCTGGCCTTTCCCTTGCAACTGCCTATGGTCCTTATGTTGCAGGCTAGAAATCTAGCTGTTGTGGGTTACAATTCTTCTAGCTGCAAGATGTTAGCTTCATCGCTAAAGCATATACATCATTAACAATCACAATTTAAGCATAGAATCATATTGAATCTCATGAACACTCATACACTCAGACATACAAATATCATCATTTCATATTTACATTTCCATATACTAAAATCTGGTTTAAAGTGCATGAAAGGTATAAAAGATGTATAAAGTCTTAGGAATGTTTGTGAAACTTGGTAGATTGAAATGTTAAAAACATAAAGTAATGAAGGAAAACTAGCCATAAAGTAAAATCCCATCATAACTTACTAAATATTTCCAAGTGCTATTATGTTTTCTTGCACTTCAAAACATGTTTATACACTAGTGTACAAGAAATCCTTGATGATTTGTAGTTACAAAGAGGAGAAAATTTAAGAAATGGGATCTCTTATATTAAGTCTTACTTTATCATTGATATTTAGATATATGCATGTTAGTTTCTAGGAGAGGGTTCCCCACTCCATACCCTTGAGGCCTCAACTATTGATACACATGTACTACTTCAATATATGCTTGAACTAAAATATTCAACTCAACTGTTCTTCTCATGAACATGGATTCCATGAGTTTGAAATCATTAAGATACATTTTGATGGGTGGAAATCCATGGGTCTAGCATGAGTCATAGTAAGATGGCTATACATTTTTGAAAGAGATGTTAAAAAAAAATATATCTCTTTTGGCTCCCTTTCTACTGAAGTGAACTACTCTTAAATTATGCTTGGGCAAATGAAATATGTCTATTTGATCATTAATTTTTTTGGAAATAAGTATATGTAGATACAATTCATAGGATAACTCGTCTAGGGTGAAAGTAAACAATTGGCAACTCATATCTTAATGCTTAACATGTATCAAAGCTAAGGCATATTTACAAGAATCAATACATTCCTTAGAAAACCTAGTTACATTGTTTGGAAGTTCATGAGTAGCCCCATTAGTGTTAATATAGGATTTCATCCTTCAATCCAAGTGACTACAACCAAGTTTGAAGTTGGCCAATTGAGGATAAGAGTCAAGAATGATGTCTAGATAAATTCTTTTGGAGAATGGTTTACAAACAAGGTACCTCTAGGTTTCCCTTTCTTAGAAAAAAATTCTCATTTTTCTTTAAGAATAAGAGTTCAAAATTACCTTATGAAAATTATGGCTTAGTCAAGCTACCTATTTGTTCTAGGTTACCCTCCAAACATCATATATGTTCACTTAGCTTTTGATACATCAATTACAAAAATATATAGTTATCTTGAAAAGTATTTTGAGGTTATTCCATGAATCAATTTCCTAAGATTAAGGATAGTGGAAAAGCAACTAAGCATGTGAGTTTTATACTCACAAAGAGGAATTTAGACAAAGTATTTGGTTTTTGGAGAATGCAATGTTGGAGTACTGAAACACTGAGAGGGTGGGGGGGTGAATCAGTGTTTCTAAAACAAATTCAATTTAATTGTTTAGAACTCATAATTATGCACATAGTTTCTTTGTGATAACTTGCAAGCTCAAATGCTAAAAGTAACCCAATCAAATAGGCAAGATTAAATGCTTGATCAACATAGAAATTCAAATGCTAAAAGGTGCACAAGACTGAATGTTTGAACATGAAGACCAAATAGACCACAAATAATGAGAAACCATAACACAGTGATTTATGAGTGGAAAACCCATTACAAGGAGAAAAAATCACTTTGAAAGTTCATTTTATTAGGCCTCACTAGCACAATAGTAATCTCACTGATTACAGCCTCACTGGAAAAAATATAGCCTCACTTGCAAAATACAACCTCACTAGAAAAATGGTAATCTCACTAATTATAGCCTCACTAGCATAACAATGTCTTATTGACATTTGTTGAGAATCAAGATAAAGAATAAAAGACAAAGGATCTCTCTATTTCACTGTAACTCATAATTACTTTTTGTCTTAATGCAGTTTATGTCCTGTAGGTTTCATTGAATTTGAAACCTAAAAACAACAAAAGGCATTACTTCATTTCACACTGTCTTTTTATATCTAGTATTTTAAAAAACAAGACTTAGATTACAATCCAACTGCGAGCATCATTTTCAAGAACTCATTTCATAGGGTTTTGAGAGAAATCACTTCTTACAAAACACAATAATCAAACAACCAAATTAAATGAGCCTGCAAACTTAGACATTCATCTCTCTGTCTAACCATATGTTGTGCATAAGCCACATTTATTTATAGTAATTAATAACCTGGTAAACTGCATTAAATCCATACCTCTATTGATGATAAAGTGTAACTAAACTTAAAAGTCAACTATAAAAACACTGTATTCTTCAACTACACATAACTACCACTATCTGTTGATGAGAACTTTGAGAGTATGTCGTTCCATACCATAAGCATCAAAACCCTACTTGTTCTCTCATACAATAAGCTTGATACCTTCAATACACTGAAATAATGCAATATTCACTTGTTGGATTGGTAACCCTAGAAGGTGCCAATGAAAACAATGTCTTTAATCACCCTTCAAACCGTTACATAAAGCACCCTTAACCTACTAGAGCAGGTAATGCCCAAAAATCAATTCTATTTTGATACTTAGGATTTATAAACAATTAAGCAATACTTTACACTTTGTAATTTTTGCACGCTTTGAAACTCTTGCACAAACTAGGAAGGATGAACACTAATGTCAAGCAACTTTAGGTAGTATTGCAATGAGTAGTGAATATCTATCACTGGAATAGAGTGCATAGAACATGCATATGTCATTTTCATGAATGATGCATGTATCAAGGATGAAAGGAATAAACCATGAAATCCATGACCTTTGACATCAATGACAAACCATTGCAATGCCATGCAAAAGCTTATTGCCGATGATGATTTTGTCTTAAGGGAACTAGTCTTCTTACTCCAATACTTTCTTGTTTGTCAACTAAATTTTATAAAATAGTTGTATTTTTCTAATACATAGAGATAAATCTACGCATCTAACTTTATCTAACTATAACTTGATCAAGACTAATAGAAATTTTTAATCTCCTATCAAATTTTCCTTTCTTATAAAATAAACATTCACACACATATACATTACACCACTATAATTCAAAATATCAAAACATATGAATTGTGATAATCGAAATTTCTTCACTCCTAATCTAATTTTGGTTTAAAAAAAGAGAGAAAGATGATAGAATTAAGAAAGAGAGAAAATAGTTTATTCTACTAAATTTAACAATTTTTTTATTTCTTACATGTCTTTATTCATCAACATGTTATTCTTATTAATAAATTGCTCAAGACAATATAAATCTAATGAAAAACTTTAAAACAATTTTTACTGAAATACTACCACACATATAAATGTTTGATGATACAAATCATTAAAAAAAAATGATCTTTTAAAATACATACTGAAAATGCATACATTTAACATGCTAACACATAATGACAGATCTGATCTTTTAAAGTACATACCAATAGAACCATTGTAGTTATCAGGAAAGAGGTACATAAACTTAATGAAATAAGTAGTGGAGAGACTAACTAATAGATTTTATAATAACGGAACTAAGCATATTATTATAATAGTAGTAAAGAAGTGTTTGATAAAATAATAACAGTATTACAGAGATTATATAATTTTCTGGTGGCAGTAATCAACGGAAATGGCAAGTCTTCTTGAAATGGGAAGTGTTAAACTAAAACCTTAACCAACTTCATTAAAGACATAAACACCATTCCACATTTCCTCAAATCACTCTGACATTCCATGCAATTGCATGTCGACACACAACGTGATTGGCTTCAGTTTGTTGAACAATGATTACCACTCATCTCTATCTCACCAGGCTTTATTCATTCTCGTTGGTGTAGCTCAGTGTGTCCTTGCTTTGATATGATTGTAATCTAACACCTGCTTTCATTGTTCTTCTTTTCAGTTCTTTGGACCTCTACATTGAAACTTTTATAAAGATATTTCAAAAGTTCACGACTAAAACGAATATCTAGTCATTCTCATGCAACTCCAGTTGTCTAAGTGCTTCCACATGCTATCAATGAATACTATGTTTGGAGATCATAGGTTGTATGTTGGTCTTAAACCCAAAAAGAGAAATCAAATAATTTATGAAGATGACCTTTGGATAAATCTATTTCGACCTCATTCATGGTTGGAATGGAAATCTACGTTGTTGACTGTCACACCCCAAAAAAAAACTCCAACTTTTCTCTTATAATAAGATTGGTTTTCCTTCCTTCCTGCCATGACTTTCTAGATATATACAATCAAAACTATCTTCTCTCTCTATTTAAAGATTATTTAGATTGATAGTTAAATTGTTCATAATAACTTTAGCCTTCATTTATATTCAAGAAGGTGAAATATTTATTCTATTTTTATTCATCAAAATTAACTTTTAAGTGTTAAATTGAATTATGCTTACGAATGGCCATTCAATCCTTAACGAAGTCATCTAATAAAGTAATGAATATAATGATGGATTAATTATCTTGACTTTATTTTATAAAGCTGACAACTTTCATCTCTTTTTTAAATTAATATTATAGTAGACTTTCACCATAATGACATAAGTGTTAAAAAAAATCATTACAACATGAAGATTCAGTGAATTGCAAACATTTTGAGGTTTCAAAAAGTTTTAAAGGATAAGTCATTGGTTGTTCTGATTGAAATGATGAGAGGATTGAGTAGTTGTTTCAAATCACTCCCAATTTGTT
>VDFB02158131.1:0-14638 GCA_007258455.2 Sequoia sempervirens | reverse complement strand
TCTCCCTCCCTCTATTCCTCTCATCCTACGTCTCCTACCCCACCTCTCTCCACCTACCCCTCCCTTCCTCAATAACTCTCTCTACCTCTCTCTCTCTCTCTCCTTATCTCCATTTCCTTGTCTAGATTTTTAATAATAATACAATATATAATATATATATTAAAATACATTACTATATAAATAAAATATAAAATATAATATATTTAATATATAATAGATTTTTTAAGTTTGATATAATGGATATCCGTTTTGTGCAGCACGGGTATCCATTTCATTATGTGTAAAGTTTTCTTTATATATTAAAATTAATTTATATATATAATATACTATTATATATAAATAATAAAATATTATATTTATCATATTAATATAAATATTATAATATTATATATAATATATTAATATTATGTACATTAAAATAATATTATATAGTAATATTTATTAAATATAAATATTATTATAACATCTTAAATTTTAATATACTAATTTTTATATATTTATATTTCTACTTTTAATAAATGAATATCTATTGAATATTGAATATTTAATATTAACGAATATCCATTTTTCTTTTGTATTGTTGTGATATTTGTCTTGTGGGTGACCAACTTGAAAGGTCAACATCCCCAACATGTTTACAAAGGTTGCAAGATTTTTTCAACCTTCACCCTTTGTGCTGACAACTTTTTTCTCTTCCAATTTTGATCAAACGAAAAGGGTTTGTTCAACAAATTGACAACATTCTACTGATATAAGATATGATTTTTTTTAATTTAATAGGTAATTATTATTGATTTTCTACATGTACTATGTGTAAAATCCTCATTGATAGGTTGATTGAAAAACATCTATAACTTTCAAACGGTTAAATAGTTTTTGAATCCAAAAGATGTGTCACACACTATGGTTCACAAGTTATAGTTTTAAAAAAATAAAATTCATAACTTTTTGACCAAGTTAGGGTGGATGGACAAATGGTTTTTAATATTTTTAAAAATTCCTACTAGAAAATTCATAACTAATTATTTGCTTGCAAAAAACTTACCAAAAAATATGTGTCACATCCGAGCATGTGTCCTCTACTTATATTGAAAGATTTGGAAAAAGAAAAAACTATTTATTTTTGCTCCGCATTAGGATGGTCAAACAAACACCTTTTTTTTTATTTTCCTTAAAATTTAGTACTACTACATTGAAATTTTAAATTTTCACCAAATAGATTTACTTTTTTCCAAAAAATGTTTACTAGCTTAAAAACTACATTCAATTTTCTACAAATTCTATTCTTACATATTTTTCAAATTATTTTAATAACCTATTCAAATTTTTATGTCAAGTTGTCTAACTCTATTTTTCTTAATTTTCATTGCCACTTAAGGGCCTAGTTTGGACCCCCATGATCTTGCATTAACTCATACCTTATTACTATATGGTCAATATGTATGAATACAAAATACCCTGTAATGTAGTGTGAATTTTTTGATTGCATGAAACATTGCTAACATCTCCTTCTCAGTTACTATATAGTTGAGTTCTACCCCTTGAAGATTTTTACTGATATAATAAATGTCATACTCAAGGTTTCCATTCTTTTTTCCTAGCACAACTCTTATTGCAAAATCAAAATCATTTGTATGTATATGGAAAGGTAAATTCCAGTTTGGTCCTCTTAAGACAAGGATTTTGGTTAATGTTTCCTTAATAGCTTAAAAGGATGTTGAAAAACAACTGTACATTCAAACTCTACATACTTAGACAATAAGACAAATAGTGGTGCTACAAGTTTACTAAAATCTTGTATGAATCTTCTATAGTACCCAACATGGCCAAGGAAGCTTCTAACATCCTTTTGTTTCTGGGGTATAGGCAATGTTAATATTATCTCAATTTTGTTGGGGTCTACTTGGATTCCCTAATTAGATAAAAAATTCCCCAAAACTACTCCATCAGTCATCATCATGAAGTATTTTTCATGACTTGGGAATAGCTGATGATCTTGACATCTCTATAGTAATTTCTCCAAATTGGAAAGTTCTTCATAGGTATTCCCATAAGTTGTAAAATCATCCATGTAAACCTTCATGGAATCATGTACAAAGTTTGAGAATATTCTCAGTACTCCCCTTTGGAAGGTGGTAGGTGCATTACATACCCCAAAGGACAAGATAGCGTAAGCATATATACCCCAAGGGCATGTGAAGGTTGTATTGTCTTGGTCTTTTGGGGCTATCTTAATCTAATTATATCCACTAAATCCATCCAAAAAGAAAAAGGTAATGCTTTCCTGCTAGTGAATCCAATACTTGGTCAATGAATGGAAGGGAAAAGTGGTCTTTCCTAGTTGTTGCATTCAACTCATAGTAATCTACACACACTCTCCATTTCCCTCCTTTCTTAGGTAAAAGAATTAGTGGAGACACCCACTAACTTCCAGAGATTGGGTAGATGAATCATGAATCCAACAACTTTTGTAATTTTTCTTTAACTATTTCACATAATGCAAGGCTCATTCTCCTTTGGGGTTGACTAACTGGTTTATAGCATTCATTGATGTAAATACAATGCATGCATAGTTTTCGGTCTATACCCTTCATTTCATTGTAATCCCATGCAAATGTAGTTGCATGTGCTTGCAACACATTCAACATTGAGTTTTATTGTGCAACAGTCAATTGATTGTTTACATTTAGTGTCTTGTTTGGCATAATCTCTAAAGTCAATTAGGATGATGTTTGAATAGATGAAATGTCATGACCTTCTATATTTGGAATACAATTATGTTGCAATAAGGTGCATAAAATTTGAGAAATAGACTCAAATGTATTGGCAGGAAGTATGTTCTAGAAGGGGTCTTGTAAATATATTAGGCAGTCATGTTGTTGTGGGTCCCTACCATAATTTTTATATGCATGATGTTTGCAATTAGTTCATCTTAATCTTAGTTTTTTAACAAGGGACTATGTTCAATAATCATTAGAGTTTGCAAGGGTTATCGGTCTTCCTCATCTAGGGTAGGCCATATAGTTTTCTCCAAATCTACATGTGGCTAGGTAGGTGGATAGAGGACTAGTTTCTTAGTCACATTTCCATTAGAAACATGATCATGTTAATATACTTGCAACCTATAAAGGCATACATAGTTGCCAACCAATGTCTCCCTAAGATGAGGGGATATCTTGCAAGATTAGCTTTAGGCTGTAACACCATAAAGTCTACAGGATACTCTCATGAGTCTAATGTTATTACCAAGTCTTTGATGATTCATGCAGGCTGTAAAACCATGTCCCGTAACCTAGAGGACTATGCAATACTGCGGAAGCACAACTAATTTTTTTTCTTAAAAGTTAAAACAAGACGAGTAAAGTTTCCTACTCTAACCACATACATCCTCTAGGCTACGTAACACGTCTACATGTGAATACAATTACTTATAAAATTTAACCAACCATAGCATATAAATTTTAAACTCAAGATACAACTTACAACAAAGCATTAAACCATTACAAGATAAAGCTAACACATAGAAATGTATTAAACATATTTCCACATATACAACACCATTAAATCTAATAATGGATATATCATAAACATTATTACAATTACATCACAAAGGTTCACCTCGATACAAATAAGGTATTACAATTATACATATAGATCCACAGTTACAATGAAGAAGGAGAAGAACAACTTTAGAGAACCACACGAGCTTCTCGAACAAGAAGATCTCCCCATCATGGATGGAAGAGAAACTCAATAGTGTAAGATGCACGCCACCCAACCATCTGGTACCCGTAGGCCCAGCCCCCATGCTAGGAGATAGTATCAGGAAACCAAGACAACCTATTACCTCTAGACACAGGCAATATACAAAAATACTCACAGAATATATAAACAAGAATTAGGGTCACATTGCTTCCAGAATCACAAAATCAATTTCCAACACAATACAGTAAACTGGCTATTGACATAGGAGGAGTGTCATCATAAAGGTTGCATTGGTTATCCAAAGGAGATCTTCCTAGGTCCCGACCCCCTCTCTAGGGTTATCCTGGTAACCTCTTACGATTCTGGCCCCATATGCACACCAGTGCGGAATTGGTTATCTTTCGAGAGGACAAGATAACGATCTTGCCATTCCAGGCCTTCCTAACTCATCTCAAGTCTCGTACAAGCCTTTGAGCCAATGAGCGAGGCTAAATATCTTATTATATGTGTTAAGCTAATAGATTATTTAATTCCCACTAGATTATACTGACTCCCACATGAGTTGTCCTGGGACCACTTTGTGTCTCGGCCCTCACTGAAAGCCACTCCCCTATCGACAACACATAACTCAAACTACATATCAAGGGTAGACAGTGCACTAAGAATTGATAACAAAAAAATAATACACCTCAAAAGATAACACATCTCGATAGATGTCCAATATAGAAAATTCAATACGTGCACTACCCAAGAAACTCAAAGGGTGAACTAAAGTTATCACAACTCTTTCACAATTACGACTCTAGAAGACTTAGATTCACATATTAACATATATTTCCCCCCAGTACATAATTACAGCAACATGTGTCTTTCAAATACAATTCAACAAAATAACAAATCTATCATTCGGATTTCCTAAATCCATTACAATCAATTATTTCATATTAAAATACATCATCCAAATATTATTTCAATTTAATAAAATAATAACGAAATAATTAAATATTCCACTTCCAAATTTCAACTGCTCATAATACTTTTACTCAATTTTCTTAATTAAATATATGATATTTCTAATTAAAACATCTACTTATGCATTGCATGCATTAATTAACAATATAATATTTCTTTTAAATAAATATATATTATAATTACATAATCTAATTATTATTTTCTAAAGTTTATTTTAAAATATCAAATTGTGCATATGCATGCACCTATTTAAAAATATATTTAAATATCATAAAATTATATGCAATTTTTCTAATATATACTTTTAAACAAATAAATAAATATATAAATATAAATTAACAATTTTCAGAAACCTTAATCATAAACCCAGTACTTGCGACTTTAATAACTTTTGTTTTCGGATCTGGGTTTCTCTGAAATTTTTACTGAAGGTGCGCAATTAAGTTGTCTAAAACATATAAAAAGTTCAGCCCTACCCGGTTTGTAAATTTTGAGTTATGATTAATTTAGTAACGCACTCTCTCTGCTTTTTTTATTTTCAAATTACCAGAGGTTTCCAATTATTTTGGTTTTCTCAGAAGATTTCATTTTCAATCCTACAGAGGTTTTCTAATCTCTCAAATACTTCTTTTAAATTTTTTATCATGTTGAAAATATTTTCCTACAAAGATCTAAATTTTTAACGATAATTTATCACTTTCTACAGAAGAACAAATTATGTTTTCACAGGAAGAGGTTTCTAAGTTTTGATTTAAATTCATCAGAGGTTCAATAATTCCACTATAATTTTCTCTTGTATAAATCTATTTTGAATAAACAAATTACACAGAGGATTTAATTATTTTTTACAGAGGTTTCATTTTCACGGTAATCTTTTAAAAGAAAGAAACAGGAACTTCTACAGTATTGAAAAATTATTTCCTAAAATGTTTTCAATTTGCATTACAGTAATAAAATAACTTTTCAATTTCAAATTTCACAAAAACAGAAAAAAAAAACCTGAAGAATGTTTCCTCAAGAAAATGTTGCTGAGCTTTTCTGTAATTTCAATTCCCAATGTAGCCAAAGCTTTCTTCAATGCAATTGTCTTCTTCCAGAAGACACAACAAAAAAACACAGCCAAGAATTCTACAACAAAATAATTCTAAAACAATTTCCTCTGAGAGATCCACAATTTCCTCACCAATTTTTCACAATCCATACCAAACTTTTTTCTGTGAAACAACTTTCTTTTCTTTTCTTTTCTTTTTCCAAAATCCTCTCCGTGAATGAATTTTTAACAATTAGATCCCAAATTTCTAACTCCCAGTTATCTTAAACAAAATATCTAAAATATATTTTTCCTCAACAATTTAGATATTTTCCATTCACATGCATTTAAATATAATAATACAATTTACTAATTGCAACCAATTTAAATATTTTTATTTATTTAATTACCATTTATTTTTAATAATAAAATTTACTCAATCAACATAACCAAAATAAATTTATTTATTTATTCTAAAACCCTCACAACAATAATTCATTTAATTAAATATTTAAAATTAAATACACATTTAATCTAAATTAAATTTGCACAAGAATAATATACTCAGAACAACAATGATAAAACTAAGACCAAGTTCAAACTGATGACACACTGTACTAGGGTAAAGGTATGACTAGGTAACCCGTTACTATCTCCTAATATTACTGTTGAGTAGTAGACATGCTCAGACCTGTGAAACCAGGTGAAACTAATGTCTTGTACCTGCAATTCTGTAAACAAGCAAATGTCGCACATGTATACATATAGTAAATCATACACACCGTGAAGAGAGAATTACGGAAATCACGGGGCACTCGCAAGCGAGTGATGCAATACCGTTCTCTTCACTAATATAGTGTCACATCAACTGACGAGATAATATATCAATTAAACTACGAGAAAAAAAATATAGCAATGTCATCACAACTAAGCATCTATGCAAACATAAAGCATATTAAAAAAATCATCATGCATATAATGTGTCATCACATCAATAAAGTCTATCATCATTCCACTGTCAGCGATAGAATAACCACAACATAAAACATAGTCTAACAAAGTATCTAAGCTATCAAGAAAAAGCATAATAAATCGGAGGGGTGTCACACAGGCATGACTATGGACCTATTTGCTAATTTTAGCAAAGTAGGTGTAGGTCTAAACTCCATTAGTTGTAAAAATTTCATAGTTTCTTTTTTCATTACATTAATGGCTGCCCCAAGGAAAATTAATGTATTTTTAATGAGAGTGCCATTGATTTTGAAGTCCACTATAGGGCTCCAAGGGTTTGCATACTTGGGGATAGTTATGCTTCCCAACATAATGCTACAAGTTGTCCTAAGAGATGCATAGTTTGAGGGCCCTTAAATTTCTTTCCTAGATTTTTGAGGCATAACTCTCACTCTTTTGGTGTAAATGGGTACTTCCTTAATGGCCTGGATAAGGGGTATCTTGATGCAAACATCCTTGAACTATCCAAATAGACCAATTTCAACTTGTGAATGATGTTTTTGGACTATTAATCTCTTAGGGAATAGAGGCTTTGGACTCATGGCTATTGAGTTGACCTAATTTGACTTAGGCTCCTTAAGTTGTTTGTCCATGGGCTCTTCTAGGAGTACCTCATCGACCAGTTCAATCATATGAGGAGATGAAGGCCCAACTAAAATTTTCCCTAATTTGAGGTGTACATCACTCACCTCAAACCCATAGGTGGGGTATTGTGTGGTGTCATTAGCTTAAGCCTATTTTACAAGCTTATTATTTGGGTTAGGTGTAGGTTGTGCTGGAAATTAAGGTGCTCTTGGTGGAATTGGTGTAGCTATTGAAGGGTTTGGCATTATGGCTTGTTGTTGTGGCTATAAGGGTTGTTGTGACTACTGATAATTAAGGTTATGGTTTTTTCAATACTGACCTCTTTGCCACTGAGGTTACCATTTATTTTGTTGGGGTGATCACTGAGAATTATAATTAGGTCCTTGGTAATTTTGTGGTGGCCACATGTTTTTTTTTGTTGATTCCAATTGGATTAAGGCATTAGCCATTGTGAGTTTTGCACATTGGTCCAAGATTGAGGATTCCAACTAGGAAAATTTACATTATTAATTGGAAATGACATGTTATAGTTCAAGGGATCTTGGGGAATACATTGTATTGGCTGCCATGTTTTATGTTGATCTAAGTAAAAAAATTGACCATCTTCATCTTCCAAGGCATGAAATTATATCTTCCCTTGTTTATCTTCAAAAATATTGGCCAACTTCTTACACTTTCAATTGATTTTCTTTTGTCTACAGTATGGGTAATATTTTATGAAGGTTGCTTCTACCTTCTCTTGCTTTTTCTTGATATGGAGGGTATCAAGTTGTGTAGAAAAGTGGCTAATGATGTCCTCCTTCATGTTTGATAGAAGATTGGTCAGCTCCACCCTTGAAACTCCACTAGATGATTTCTTGAGAGAATATGTCTTATAGATCCTCTGGCCTTCTTGGTAAAAGACCTAGAATAGTTTCTACATACTCTAAAAATCTCATCAAATGATAAATGCGGGATGTATCATGCCCCAATGAGGTTGAGTACATCTATACAATCTTCATTAGCTCCTATTAAGAATACCAGTTTCAAGGGTTCATCAGAGAGTTTGTTTTGATGGAATTTATTGAAGCAGAACTAAAACCTCTCAATATAATCTTCCAATGATTCATCACATTTTTGTGACATCCTAAAGATGTAATCCCTCTTTCTATCTATACCTCTATAGTAATACTAGTACTTCTCCAGGAACTTTGTCTTCACTGTGTTCCAATTGGGAACAACATCTCTTCCCAAGCCCATGAACCATCTCAAAGCAACATCTTTCACTATTGCTATAATTAATTTGAGTCTATGAGCATTTATTGTATAATTGTAATTTTGACATAGCACATAAAGATAAAAAGGAAAGGTATCTAGGTCCTTTATAAGCAACCCATAGAAGATAGGCAGCGCTGAAGGAGGTACGTTCTTCAAAATAGTAGCCATTTCTTGGTTGGCTATGGGGAACTCAAATGTTACATGCTTTGGTGGGTCTTCTACTGCTACATCAACCATGATGCTTATGTGTATGTGGGGAGTCTCCTCTGTGTCTAGTGTAGGTACTAGTGTCAAGGATGATTCTTCTTTAGGAATACCCTCACTCTATTCACTTTGTTCACCAGTATCCTCTAATGCTTTGTGTGCTTAGGGGAGAAATCTTCCAGAGTGTCTCATTTCCTCCACATGCAATGTTTGTAACTTTTTAGTTCAACGGTTCTTGCACATTGTTAATAACTTGTATTGTGTTGTTGACTAAAACCTATTTACCCTAATGCTGAATTTTTTTTGCTAAACTAGGAAAGCTTTGAAAAGAATTTAAAATACACAAGATAATCATGAACTTAGCACCATCCCTAAAAAAGGTGCCAAAAATGTAGGGATTCTATAATGTTTGATTAACTTGGTGCTATAGGTAGACACATAATTTAAAGGATGGCTTCCTAACTGAATAGTTCATCTTCCATGAGAGTCTTCATTTAATTATCAACTAGGACTTCATTAGATTTTGATAGTGCTAGAGCACTATATATGTACTCATGGATTCTAACATTCCCTATATCAATGAGTATAGGTGATTACACATGTACAAAAAATTGTAAAAGCTAGAAAAGAAAATTAATGCATTTAAATTATAAAACAGGGAAAATAAACTTAAGATGTTTCTTATGCTATGGGTGCTTATCACTTAAGACCATGGCTATTAACTTCTAAGATTTAACTATAACTAATTACTCTAGGAGTATGAAACATACTAAACTACAAAATAATATTCATGAGTTTCATATGCATGTAATTGAAAACTATCTTAACTAAACTCAACAATGCATGAATTAATCTAATAATGGGAAAATAGAGTGGATAGTAGTACCTCAAGTGGCCCTTTCTTGACTTGCTACTTCCACAATAGATGTCAACACTTACTAATTAATCAATAAAACATGATCTTGAAATAAATCCTTTATTTCATGAAAACTCTGAACTCTTACAAGAATCTACTAAGTATTCATCCAACAATACATATTTGTTATTCAACTGATAGCAAAAACTAACAGTGATCAACTGTCAACTGGTAATTAGAAAAATTTATTTGAAAAACTAATTAGATTCACTCCTCACAATAGATCCCACTATATAGGGTTTGGACGAAGTCTTATTCATTCTAGGACTGGTAATAAAACCATAAAGCATTCATCCAATCTCCCTAAAATATAGGGAGATGACTTAGTCTTTGTAATAGAAAACCATAATTAAAAAGAAAAAGAAGATAAATTAAACTAAAACTCTTCCCTAATGGTCAGCTGCCATGATAGAGATGTGTTTCATGGGGAATATCACATCATGGGTTAACTTTCTTAAAAAAAACTTCTTCTTCCATTCATCTTATTTGGTGGATAGGAATGTGCTTATGGTGACTCACAATTGACCATTCAATGGTCGCCTTCATTCTTCTCTGGAACTATTGTGCTTTAACCATTCTGGCCTTTCCCTTGCAACTGCCTATGGTCCTTATGTTGCAGGCTAGAAATCTAGCTGTTGTGGGTTACAATTCTTCTAGCTGCAAGATGTTAGCTTCATCGCTAAAGCATATACATCATTAACAATCACAATTTAAGCATAGAATCATATTGAATCTCATGAACACTCATACACTCAGACATACAAATATCATCATTTCATATTTACATTTCCATATACTAAAATCTGGTTTAAAGTGCATGAAAGGTATAAAAGATGTATAAAGTCTTAGGAATGTTTGTGAAACTTGGTAGATTGAAATGTTAAAAACATAAAGTAATGAAGGAAAACTAGCCATAAAGTAAAATCCCATCATAACTTACTAAATATTTCCAAGTGCTATTATGTTTTCTTGCACTTCAAAACATGTTTATACACTAGTGTACAAGAAATCCTTGATGATTTGTAGTTACAAAGAGGAGAAAATTTAAGAAATGGGATCTCTTATATTAAGTCTTACTTTATCATTGATATTTAGATATATGCATGTTAGTTTCTAGGAGAGGGTTCCCCACTCCATACCCTTGAGGCCTCAACTATTGATACACATGTACTACTTCAATATATGCTTGAACTAAAATATTCAACTCAACTGTTCTTCTCATGAACATGGATTCCATGAGTTTGAAATCATTAAGATACATTTTGATGGGTGGAAATCCATGGGTCTAGCATGAGTCATAGTAAGATGGCTATACATTTTTGAAAGAGATGTTAAAAAAAAATATATCTCTTTTGGCTCCCTTTCTACTGAAGTGAACTACTCTTAAATTATGCTTGGGCAAATGAAATATGTCTATTTGATCATTAATTTTTTTGGAAATAAGTATATGTAGATACAATTCATAGGATAACTCGTCTAGGGTGAAAGTAAACAATTGGCAACTCATATCTTAATGCTTAACATGTATCAAAGCTAAGGCATATTTACAAGAATCAATACATTCCTTAGAAAACCTAGTTACATTGTTTGGAAGTTCATGAGTAGCCCCATTAGTGTTAATATAGGATTTCATCCTTCAATCCAAGTGACTACAACCAAGTTTGAAGTTGGCCAATTGAGGATAAGAGTCAAGAATGATGTCTAGATAAATTCTTTTGGAGAATGGTTTACAAACAAGGTACCTCTAGGTTTCCCTTTCTTAGAAAAAAATTCTCATTTTTCTTTAAGAATAAGAGTTCAAAATTACCTTATGAAAATTATGGCTTAGTCAAGCTACCTATTTGTTCTAGGTTACCCTCCAAACATCATATATGTTCACTTAGCTTTTGATACATCAATTACAAAAATATATAGTTATCTTGAAAAGTATTTTGAGGTTATTCCATGAATCAATTTCCTAAGATTAAGGATAGTGGAAAAGCAACTAAGCATGTGAGTTTTATACTCACAAAGAGGAATTTAGACAAAGTATTTGGTTTTTGGAGAATGCAATGTTGGAGTACTGAAACACTGAGAGGGTGGGGGGGTGAATCAGTGTTTCTAAAACAAATTCAATTTAATTGTTTAGAACTCATAATTATGCACATAGTTTCTTTGTGATAACTTGCAAGCTCAAATGCTAAAAGTAACCCAATCAAATAGGCAAGATTAAATGCTTGATCAACATAGAAATTCAAATGCTAAAAGGTGCACAAGACTGAATGTTTGAACATGAAGACCAAATAGACCACAAATAATGAGAAACCATAACACAGTGATTTATGAGTGGAAAACCCATTACAAGGAGAAAAAATCACTTTGAAAGTTCATTTTATTAGGCCTCACTAGCACAATAGTAATCTCACTGATTACAGCCTCACTGGAAAAAATATAGCCTCACTTGCAAAATACAACCTCACTAGAAAAATGGTAATCTCACTAATTATAGCCTCACTAGCATAACAATGTCTTATTGACATTTGTTGAGAATCAAGATAAAGAATAAAAGACAAAGGATCTCTCTATTTCACTGTAACTCATAATTACTTTTTGTCTTAATGCAGTTTATGTCCTGTAGGTTTCATTGAATTTGAAACCTAAAAACAACAAAAGGCATTACTTCATTTCACACTGTCTTTTTATATCTAGTATTTTAAAAAACAAGACTTAGATTACAATCCAACTGCGAGCATCATTTTCAAGAACTCATTTCATAGGGTTTTGAGAGAAATCACTTCTTACAAAACACAATAATCAAACAACCAAATTAAATGAGCCTGCAAACTTAGACATTCATCTCTCTGTCTAACCATATGTTGTGCATAAGCCACATTTATTTATAGTAATTAATAACCTGGTAAACTGCATTAAATCCATACCTCTATTGATGATAAAGTGTAACTAAACTTAAAAGTCAACTATAAAAACACTGTATTCTTCAACTACACATAACTACCACTATCTGTTGATGAGAACTTTGAGAGTATGTCGTTCCATACCATAAGCATCAAAACCCTACTTGTTCTCTCATACAATAAGCTTGATACCTTCAATACACTGAAATAATGCAATATTCACTTGTTGGATTGGTAACCCTAGAAGGTGCCAATGAAAACAATGTCTTTAATCACCCTTCAAACCGTTACATAAAGCACCCTTAACCTACTAGAGCAGGTAATGCCCAAAAATCAATTCTATTTTGATACTTAGGATTTATAAACAATTAAGCAATACTTTACACTTTGTAATTTTTGCACGCTTTGAAACTCTTGCACAAACTAGGAAGGATGAACACTAATGTCAAGCAACTTTAGGTAGTATTGCAATGAGTAGTGAATATCTATCACTGGAATAGAGTGCATAGAACATGCATATGTCATTTTCATGAATGATGCATGTATCAAGGATGAAAGGAATAAACCATGAAATCCATGACCTTTGACATCAATGACAAACCATTTACGAAATGCCAACATGCAAAAGCTTATTAGATGATGATTTTGTCTTAAGAACTAGTCTTCTTACTCCCAATACTTTCTTGTTTGTAAATAAATTTTATAAAATAGTTGTATTTTTTCTAATACATAGAGATAAATCTACATCTGCTTTTATCTAACTATAGCAGTCAAGACTAATAGAAATTTTAATCCTATCAAATTTTCCTTTCTTATAAAAATAAACATTCACACATATACATTTACACCACTATAATTCCAAAATATCCAAAACATATGGTGTGATATTCGAAATTTCTTCACTCCTAATCTAATTTTGGTTTTAAAAAAGAGAGAAAGATGATAGAATTAAGAAGAGAAATAGTTTATTCTACTAAATTTAACAATTTTTTATTTCTTACATGTCTTTATTCATCAACATGTTATTCTTATTAATAAATTGCTCAAGACAATATAAATCTAATGAAAACTTTAAAACAATTTTGCTGAAATACTACCACACATATAAATGTTTGATAGTACAAATCATTAAAAAAAAATGATCTTTAAAATACATACTGAAAATGCATACATTTAACATGCTAACACATAATGACAGATCTGATCTTCTAAAGTACATACCTATAGAACCATTGTAGTTATCAGGAAAGAGGTACATAAACTTAATCAAATAAGTAGTTGAGAGACTAACTAATAGATTTTATAATAATAACGGAACTAAGTATAATATTATAATAGTAGTAAAGAAGTGTTTGATAAAATAATAACAGTATTACAGAGATTATATAATTTTCTGGTGGCAGTAATCAACGGAAATGGCAAGTCTTCTTGAAATAGGAGATGTTAAACTAAAACCTTAACCAACTTCATTAAAGACATAAACACCATTCCACATTTCCTCAAATCACTCTGACATTCCATGCAATTGCATGTCGACACCTAACGTGATTGGCTTCAGTTTGTTTGAACAATGATTACCACTCCATCTCTATCACCACAGCTTTAACACATTCTTATTGGTCGCTCAAATTGTGTATCCCTTGCTGATATGGTGTAATCTAATACCTGCTCATTGTTCTTCTTTTCAGTTCTTTGGACCTCTACATTTGAAACTTTTATAAAGATATTTCAAAAGTTCGACTAAAACAGATATCTAGTCATTCTCATGCAACTCCAGTTGTCTAAGTGCTTCCACATGCTATCAATGAATACTATGTTTGGAGATCATAGGTTGTATGTTGGTCTTAATCCCAAAAAGAGAAATCAAATAATTTATCAAGATGCCCTTTGGATAAATCTATTTCCACCTCATTCATGGTTGGAATGAAATCTACGTTGTTGACTGTCACACCCCAAAAAAACTCCAAGCTTTTCTCTTATAATAAGATTGGTTTCCTTCCTTCCTGCCATGACTTTCTAGATATATACAATCAAAACTATCTTCTCTCTCTATTTAAAGATTAT
>VDFB02158130.1:0-74955 GCA_007258455.2 Sequoia sempervirens | reverse complement strand
TTGAAGTATATCGACACAATAATTGTGCCCAAAAATTTATCATTTGGAAAATAATGAAACATGGTTTTTAGTAGCCGATTTAGGGCTTGAAGAGCTTGGTGAACATGGCGGTATAGAAGCTTGGTGAAGGAAGGAAAATGTTGAGGGAAACAATGGTTTGATGGATGGTTATACAAGTAAATGGTTTGGAGGTTATTTAGGTAGTTAAAGCTTTCAATGAAGACTTTTTTAGTAACTCGACTGCTTTCTCTCCTTGGTTATTGGTTAAACTGGAAATGGTATTTGTCTCGTTCATGTTGTTTTCAGAAATTGTTGTTATAGTTGTTTCTTGTGCTTGTACTCAGGTTACATTTGTTATACTTTGGGTTTGTTATCTTATGCACAAAGTTGTATCATGTCGACTTGGATATCAATTTCTGATTAATGTTATTTTTGGTTTCGACCTTGGGTTCTTTCTTCAAGGGAATACACTTTGTGTAATGTAAACGGTTTATTGGTTTTTGAGTCTTCAGATCTTAATGCTAGGGAACACCATGTATACTTGTTTGGTGGTTGAGTTACCCACTGCTAGGGCACAAGGTTTAAACCATTTAGCAGATTTGTTAAAAGTCTTTGTATAGGTCATGTCTTTCTCTTTTGTTATTGACTTGGGAGCATGGGTTTTATGTAGCATTTATATGTGTCTTTTGTTTAACGTTTACACACAAATTGTACTATGTGTCGACCATATATTAAAGGCAATTTAGTTTGTTGAAGGCAAAAGCATCTCAATGACTTCAAGGGTAGTTATGAAAACAATTTGAATATGATATATTTGATAGTTTCAGTCAGTGACAAATGACAACATTATGTGAACTTTTGATTGTTATAAAAATAGTGATATGTTACTTTTATTGTTTCGATGCACATGAGAGGTTTATACTCTGATAGGAGTTATCATTTATGAACATAATACAATAATTTGTTTTGTAAAATTTGCATGCAAGAATAGTGAAAAATAAGTTGATATATTTTCTGTTTTATAGGTTCTAGTTTCAATGAACCTTTAGAATATAGAATATATTGATTTTGAGAGTTGTAATGATTTGCAGTGAAAGAAAGAAACCCTTTGTAATGTATTTCTTAATGATTGAAAATTGAAAACCACTCATAAAATGCCTCACTAGCTTATCAAAATGCCTCACTAGCAGAGCCTCATTGGCTTAAAAATGCCTCATTGGTAGAGCCTCACTGGCTACAAAATGCCTCATTGGAAAAGCCTCACTGGCTACAAAATACCTCATTGGATACAAAATGCCTCATTGGAAAACATAACTGCCTCACTGGAAAACACAATTGCCTCACTAGCAAAACAAAACCTCACTAGCAAAAGGTCTATCTTTGTCTCATTGACATGAACTTACAACACAATTTTCAATCATGAAGAAATACATTACAAAGGGTTTCTCTATTTCATTGCAAATCAATACAACTCTTAGAATCATTAAATTCTATATTCTAAAGGTTCATTGAAACTGGAACCTATAAAACATAAAATATATCAACTTATTTTTCACTGTTCTTGCGTGCAACTTTTACAAAAACAATTTTTGTGTTCTGTTCATAAATGATAACTCTCATCAGAGTATAAACCTCTCATGTGCATCGAACCAATAACATTAACATATCATTATTTTTTATAACAATCAAAAGTTCACATAATGCTGCCATCTGTCATTGACTGAAACTATCAAATATATCATGTTCAAACTATTTTCATAAATGCCCCTGAAGTCATCGAGATGCTTTTTCCTTCAAAAAGATAAACTACCTTTGATATATAGTCAAAACATAGTACAAGATGTGTGCAAACATTAAACAAAAGACACATATAAATGTGAAATAAAACCCATGCTCCTAAGTTGACAACAACAGAGCAAGACATGACCTATACAAAGACTTTTAAAAAATCTGCTAAATGGTTTAAACCTCATGCCCTAGCAGTGGGTAACTCAACCACCAAAAAATTATACATGGTATCCCCTAGCATTAAGATTTGAAGACTCAAAAACCAATACACCCTATACATTACACAAAGTGTATGCCCTTGAAGAAAGTACCCAAGGTTGAAACCAAAAATAACATTAATTAGAAATTGGTATCCAAGTTGACATGATACAACTTTGTGCATAAGATAACAAACCCAAAGTTTAAAAAATGTAACTTGAGTACAAGCACAAGAAACAACTATAACAACAATTTCTGAAAACAACATGAACGATACAAATACCATTTCCAATTTAACCAATAACCAAGGAGAGAAAGGAATCGAGTTACCACAAAACTCTTCATTGAAAGCTTTAATTTCCTAAATAACCTCCGAACCATTTTCCTGTATAACCAACCATCAAACCATTGTTTCTCTCAATGTTTTCCTTCACCAAGCTTCTATACCACCATGTTCACCAAGCTCTTCAAGCCATAAATCAGCTACTAAAAACCATGTTTCATTATTTTCCAAATGATAACTTTTAGGGCACAATTATTGTGTTGATATACTTCACAAACATTCACTTAGAGCCATTCATTATGTCGGTGTTACCACTCATCAATTGTTTCCCTTTGCAAGTCAAAAAAATTTATCATTGTGTCAGTCTTAGCTATTATTTGCATGACCACTTTAAACCTCATAATTCCCAAAGATATATGACAATGATTAAAATCATGACCAACAACCACATGAATATAATAAACATCACCATGCCAAAGTAAACACTTGACATCAATTCCAAAACCAATTTCAAAGGGGTCAACAAACTCCCTCTTTGGCATTGATGTCAAACCTACCAAAAAACCTGAAAGAATAGCACCTGTAGAAGCACCAAAGCATGACCATGTCAACAAAACAAACAGTTCATGTCAATAACATCATAAACCCACCAAAGCACTGCCATGTCAACAAAACAAATTGTTCATGTCAATAACATCATAAACCAAATGAACCTGAACCTGTGCACCAAAATATGACAATCAACCATGTAACACATGCTCTTCTCCCCCTTTTAACAACAATGCCAAAGGTCAAAGGGGTAGTAAATCAACAAATGGCCACTGCATTAGCATAACCTGTATAGAAACCAACTATCCAAAACTCTCAAACAACTGTAAACTAAAATTATTCAAAATGAATCAATGTAAGCATGAACACTAGGAACAAGTATGACATTGCAAATGAAGCATGATAAGCATTGAAAAATGTCAAATGAAGCATGAGTATCAATAATGCCAACTAAAAATTGAGCATATCAAGAAGCACGAGCATCGACCGCCTTATCAACCTATGCATGGAATATACCATCTTGTTGTATTGAACTGTCATCACTATCAAAGAATAGTTGAGCATCACTTCCATACTGCCACTGGTAACCAAGAATGAAGTAATGCTTCTATCATGAAACAACACACAAAATCAACCAGATCAGAGATTGTGCACTGTTGATATATATGGGATGAAAGAGACCTGTAAGCTCCTCTTGAAACCATACTAAGATTTGGGATTAGTGAAGAGAGATGAGAAACAACATGTGAAATCCACTATAGAGATTCTCATCCAAAGAATATTAAAGGAAAAAGGATACCAAGCATACTATTATTAATTGCAACACCTTGTTAAAAACATTGTTAAAACTGTTATAGAGATGAAAGACCACTATTATCATTGTAAAATACACTGTATCTCACTGTCATGATCAAATGCTATTATCACTGTCACTGTGTGTGTTTGTATTTTATACCCCTTGCATCTTCATTTCCTTGGTATTCAAGACTCTTTCCCTATTGTCAGAGTACTTGTACCTGCCCTACTCACTATACTTACTCTAGAACTTGTATTGCTCCTACATACCCTGATCTCTCTTGATCCTATAGATTGTCTTGATAATATCTCATAGACCTTATGACTAATGCATACATTTTGCATATGTGTCTATTAGAGCACTTTCTACTACAACATTTAACAACAAATCTCAATCACATTACAACAACAAGGTCCTAATGAGAAAAATCATGCATCCTGTCAACAACATAATGACATCCTTGATATCCTGAGATCTATTTGTGACATGAGGAACATTTATATTATGAACATGAAGGCATATCAAAACATGAAGGGAACTGAAACATCTAAGCATTGTCCATAATGAAACTATTATTCATGCACTATTCCAACATATAGGAACCAAATGACTACAATAGGAAAAATAACAGAGAGAGTAACATTTAGAAATTGATATAGCAAAACTTCCATACACTAACAACTGAAAGGAAAACAACATTTTAGTCCAAACACCTTCTTAGTCCAATAAAAAAATCACTTTCACTTCATTGTCATAAAAGTTTACCAACACTGTATAGCATAAGATGCACCATCAACACCAACACTACAATGATACAAACACCAAATGTATACCATATCAAACAAATCATGAGACCTTCATTGACCATTGCTTTGAGATCTTGTTTAAGTGCATATACACGATGAACAAATTCTAGCATGAAATATGAAGCCACAAAAATGTCTTATGTCAATGTCATAAAAGCCCTTACTATACCAATACTATCTTTTTCCATTAAAGAGCACCTCAAATATAATATGAACATCCAAGAACCAAAAATGAAGGACAACGATCATGAATGAAAAAAGTATTTGTTCCCTGTCATAAGAGGTTTCATGTTATACTGTCAGTCTCATGCATGCTACTGTCTACTGTCATGAAGGTTTTTGTCACTGTGTTCCTGTCATTGCACATAAAGGTCCTGTCACAACATCACCACCAAGAGTAGTGTCCCTTGCTGCAAACGAGAATATTCACTGTGCATCTGATATGGTGTAAACACATACCACTACTGCCTCTATATTTCTCAAGTCCAACAAAAGGCTTGCATTAAAGAAACACTATAAAACACTTTTCCACCAATATAATGAAGCAACTCATTTACATTATGAACACAATCACCTTGTAACAAAGAACTAGGTACCTTTGCACAACCACTGACACTGTCATGAAGAAGTATGAGCTTTATATTGTCTTCAAAGATGAAACAAGGACTATCACCAACTTTTGAACCAAAAAACATCAATTTACTGCAGAGACACAACCTCTTTATCACTATCTAAGGGGTTTGAATAATACCTCTAAAAGCATCTCCCCCTTAACTAAAGCTACTATTATGTACTTACAGATGTCACCTGTGTCGTATGCACAAGCTTAGACTCATCCTTCTCCTATGTTTTCTTTCTTCTCCAAACCTTTTGAATGCTTGTCTTCTTGGGATGTTTCATTCTCCAAACTTTCTTCTTTGGTTTCTCAAACCTAGTTCTACAGTACTTTGCAACATGACCATGGTTATGAAATTTATAACATATTACATTCATATTCTTAGAGAATGAATATTGACTCCTATTAGACCTTCTTCTACAATAGCTTGATTTATGCCCATAACCATTACATAAATAGCAATAACCAGGAAATGAACAACTGTACCTCACTGATTGATCTTTCCAAGTAGATGGAGATCTTATGGACTGATTGACTCTACTTCTTCTTCCTCTATTGATGTCCTTGAACTGTCTACTATCAACAGTCTTAACTTTTGATTTATTCTTTTCTTCATTTTTAGGGACAATAGCGTGATAGCTTAGATCTATCTTCTTTCTTGGAGTTTTTCTAACCCTAGAAATTTGTCCTTCTTCATAGCCCAGACCAGTAATGTCCTTTTGATATTTCTGCTTACTTAACATCTTATTCAATTTGTTGGCGCTCTTATCAAATTTGTGATTCTTTTCTAACTGTTTCCTAACATTCTCAAGATCTTTCCATATAGAAACTATTTCTCCTTCAAGCTTTTGACATTGAATTGTTTTGAATTCCAATTCAAACCTTGTCACATCAACTATCCTCTTGTTTTCTTCTATCTCTAATTTCAGATTGACAATCACATCATCTTTTACAGTGTGTTCACATCTTAATTCACCCTCAAGATCAACCTCTTCTTCACAATTTCTCACAGAACAATTTTTTCTTTGTCAACAAAAACATTTTCACTTTTAGATGTATCACAACTTGTATTAATCTTCAAGGATGTCTCTTCCTGCAAATCATCACTTTGATGCATTTCAATCAGTTTGTCCCAAACCTCCTTTGCATCCTTGTAAAACATAACCTTAGCAACAATCTCATTTGGAAAACTATTAAAGATAGTATCTATATCCCTAGCATTGAATTCAAAAGCCTTATTTTCACCAATAGTAGAAGGAGATGTTGAAGATACTGAACAACCTTTCTCAATGACTGCCCACACATCAAATCCTAAGGAAGATAAATAAGTTTCCATCCAAAATTTCCAAAAAATAAAGTTAGTGCCTTTAAACTGAGATGCTCTAAATATGGGACACTCTTCCATTTGTGAGCCATTGTTCATAATTTCTTCATCACTTTTTGTGTTTGGTTCAAATAGTGCTTCTTGTTTAGTATTTTGCTGTGTATTTCTTTTCGCTCTATTTCTTTTACTTTTTGCCATAACGAGCACTCCACTACCAGGAACCCCTAAGTTGGTTAGAGTTATGTAAGGGTATGGCTCTGATACCACTTGTTGGAGTACGAGAAACACTGAGAGGGAGGGGGTGAATCAG
Organism: Sequoia sempervirens; assembly: GCA_007258455.2. Classification (NCBI taxonomy): domain Eukaryota; kingdom Viridiplantae; phylum Streptophyta; class Pinopsida; order Cupressales; family Cupressaceae; genus Sequoia; species Sequoia sempervirens. The sequence continues at coordinate 68,285 of VDFB02158130.1, read as the reverse complement.
TGTTTCAATAATCAAATTTTAACTTAATGATTCTTGAAAACACTTAAACTCTTTGAAAACAATAAATGTTCAGTTTCAAGAGTATAATCATATGTGATAACCAAACTTCAGATTCTTAAACAACATGTAAACTCAAATGTTGTAGTGTAAATAAAGGAAACAACAATACCAAAAAGCATCCATAAAAGAATCATAACATAGTGTTTTTCATGTGTGGAAAACCCTCATAGGGATGAAAAACTACTTGTAAAGTGCTTCACTGGCTTATCAAAATGCCTCACTAGTAGACCCTCACTGGCTACAAAATGCCTCACTAGTAGAGCCTCATTGGATACAAAATGCCTCACTAACAAATCCTCACTAGCTACAAAATTCCTCACTAGAAAAGGCTCACTGGCTACAAAATGCCTCACTAGCAAACATAACTGCCTCATTGGAAAACACAATTGCCTCATTGGAAAAACACAACTTCACTGGTAAAAGGTCAATCTTTGTCTCACTGACATGACCTTACAACAAAATTTTCAATCATGAAGAAATACATTGCAAAGGGTATCTTTGTTTCACTGCAAATCATTACAACTCTGAGAATCAATACATTCTATATTCTAAAGGTTCATTGAAACTGGAACCTATAAAACATAAAACATATCAAATTATTTTTCACTGTTCTTGCATACAACTTTTAGAAAACAAATTTTTGTATTCTGTTCATAAATGATAACTCTTATTAGAGTATAAACCTCTCATGTGCATCGAACCAATAACAATAACATATCACTATTTTTATAACAATCAAAAGTTCACATAATGCTACCATCTGTCACTGACTGAAACTATCAAATATATCCTGTTCAAACTATTTTCATAACTGCCCCTAAAGTCATTGAGATGCTTTTTCCTTCAACAAACTAAACTTCCTTTGATATATGGTCACCACATAGTACAAGTTGTGTGTAAAAATTAAACAAAAGACACATATAAATGTGACATAAAACCCATGCTCCCAAGTCAACAACAAAAGAGCAAGACACAACCTATACAAAGACTTTTAACAAATCTGCTAAATGGTTTACACCCTGTGCCCTAGAAGTGGGTAACTCAACTACCAAACAAGTATACATGGTGTGCCCTACCATTAAGATATGAAGACTCAAAAACCACTAAACCCTTTACATTACACAAAGTGTATGCCCTTGAAGAAAGAACCCAAGGTCAAAACCAAAAATGACATTAATTAGAAATTGATATCCAAGTTGACATGATACAACTTTGTGCATAAGATAACAAACCCAAAGTATAAAAAATGTAACCTGAGTACAAGCACAATAAATAACTATAACAACAATTTTTGAAAACAACATGAATGAGACAAATACCATTTACAGTTTAACCAATAACCAAGGAGAGAAAGGAATCGAGTTACCAAAAAACTCTTCATTGAAAGCTTTAACTACTTGAATAACCTCCAAACCATTTTCTTGTATAACCAGCCATCAAACCACTATTTCCCTCAATGTTTTCCTTCCTTCACCAAACTTCTATATCGCCATACTCACCAAGTTCTTCAAGCCCTAAATCAACTACTAAAATCTATATTTCATTATTTGCCAAATTATAAATTTTAGGGCACAATTATTGTGTCGATATACTTCACAAACAAACATTCAATTAGATCCATTCATTATGTTAGTGTTACCACTCATCAATTGTTTCCCTTTGCAAGTCAAAAACAATTATCATTGTGTCAGTCTTAGCTATTATTTGCATAACTGCTTTAAACCTCATAATGCCAAAAGATATATGACAATGATTAAAATCATGACCAACAACCACACGAATATAATAAACACCACCATGCCAAGGTAAACACTTGACATCAATTCCAAAACCAATTTCAAAGGGGTCAACATTGCAAAAATTCCATCCATTAGATTCTTTTTTTCTATTGCCACTTCTTGTGATCTAAAGGTTGATAAAAAGGACGTGAAAACAACTTTCCTTCATGGTGATTTGGAGGAAAATATTTATATGACACAACTAGAGAACTACATGGTGAAAGGTAAAAGTAATTTGGTTTGTAAATTGAAGAAATATTTGTATGGCCTTAAATAGAGTCCTAGGATGTGGTACCAATAATTTAATACATATTTGTTGAGTTTAAAATTTTAGCATTCTAAATCAAATCACTATGTTTATTATAAAGCTAATGGTGATAATTTCCTATTTATTATGTTATAATTTGATGATATGCTATTTATTGGTAAAGGGGAATGAATGATTTTAGAACTAAAGTCTCAACTTGTGACTAAATTTGAAATGAAATATGTTGGTGCAACTAAACACATTTTTAGGATGGAAATAAAAAGAGATAGAGTGAACAACAAAGTATTAGACAAAGTATGTCAATAAAATTTTATATAGGTTCAATGTATGCAAAATAATAGACCATTGTGTGTTCATTTTATAGCTGAAACAAATTTATTTGCTTCACATTGTCCAACATCTCCATTGGAGATAGAAGAAACGAGTAGAGTGCCTTACAAAAGTGTAGTTGGAAGTTTGATGTATGTTATGGTCTCTACTAGACCAACCATTTCCCAAGTAGTGGGGGTTATTTCAAGATATATGTTTAATTTTGGTAGAATTCATTAGGATGTAGTTAAAAGGGTCTTATATATATTTTTGTGGTATCTTAGAGTATCCATTGTTTTATTATGGTAATTTTATAGGAGATGAGTATTCCCTTTATATTAATGGTTATGTGGATTCAAACTGGACATGTGATGTTGACAACAAATGATCCACTGGTGCTTACATGTTTACTTTATTTAGTGGTGCAATTACTTAGATGAGTAAGCAGTATATTGTAGTTTCTTTGTCCACCATTGAAGGAAAGTTTATGGAAGATACTCGTGCTTGTAAAGAAGCCATTTGGCTTAAGAGACTATGTTTAAATATTAAAATAAAAGAAGGTGCAATGATAATTTATTGTGATAATTAGAGTGTGATTTTCCTAGCTAAGAATCTAACATTTCATGCCAAAACCAAGCATTTTGATGTACATTTCATTTTGTTAGAGATATGGTTGAGGATGGTAGAGGTAAACTAGTTAAAGTAGAGACTTTGATGAATGTTGTAAATTATTTAACTAAGATTGTGAGCACAAAGAAAATCATTTGGTGTTTGGAGTTCTTAGCCCATAACAATTAAATCATGGTGTTGATACTCTATTTTCTCTTATAAGGTGTTCAACAAGTGGGAGAATGTTAGGAAAAAAGTTTCCCAATCTTACAATTATACAAGTTACTATTTATAGTAATTTTACATTTGAGCATGAATGACTTCAAATTTTCCCCCAAAGCTATGCAATGGCCAAATAAACATGCTAGAAAAGTTTTGACCCAAGGTCATGTCTAAAGTTCAAGATATTAACATTTTCATTTTTCAAAGTTTGAAAGTCAATCTTGAGGCACTTTGATGTCAAGTCACATATGATAATGCACTTGATTATTATGACAACAAATGTGCAATAGAGATATGAATATGAGATTTGACTATGGTACATTTATTGTAGATCGAACCATATAGATTTGTTGGCAATGAAAGGATATGATAAGATCACACACTTCAAATGGTACTCTCTGCTATGTCATCTCCTCTTGTATAGTGGAAGGAAGATTTGGAATGGTGTTGTAAGGGAGGGGATTCACTACTCTTGAGTCTCTAGAAAAAAGAAGAGTCTACAGGGAGTTAATAACCTTCAATTACCTCAAAGTACAAGCTCAAGTGACAAATTGTGAAAGTAAGAATATTGCAATAACTTGATCAAACAAAATACTAAGCTAGATGTTATACCCAAAATAATTTTTGCTTCAATAAGGAATTTTGATTAAAAATGATCTTAATCATGTAAAATTGTTGTCAAAAGTCTGTTTTAGGTCAAACAAAACATAGGCTTTTTGTGGGTTTATGTCAAGGAAGATACTTGCACATTTCTGAAAATTTGAAAATTAGGGTTTTGTTTTCTTGTTTTTAGGAAAACCCCTAAAAATAGGACCTTTCCATAATTAGTTGAAAATGATTTTGATAGGACAATTTGACTTCACGATCACATTGGTCAAGTCAAAATCACCAAAAAGTTTGTTTTACTTTGGTGGGTCTACATTTTTTTTAGGAGAAAAGCTAGGACCTCCGTAGCCATTAATGGCAGATGGCCAATATCAGGTATCAAAACCTAAGCCTCAAAAGCTTCAATGAAGAATCCATGGTGAAAGATGCTCTAAGACAGAGGGGATTTTCAAAAGTGAAAATGCTGAAAATTGACTAAGTCTGAAAGATGCATGCCTTGCTACAAGGAAGAGGCTACACAGTCAATGCCTTAGCCATTTTTCAAGCACCCGTACATGCAACATGGTGAAAGAAATTGCTACAGTCAACGTGTTTGCATGATTGGCAACAATGATCAAACTAGTCAAGCTACAATGGTGAATGCGAAGCGTGAAGAGAATAATTTTCAAAGAAAATGATGAAGCTACAACCAAAAGTGCCCCTACTGGCCAAAGGCACCCATGAAGTTAAAAGGTCAAAGGTTGTCATCAAGTTTTCCCAAGACAGTCATCTCCTTCATAATTCTACAACTTTCCAACACATCACCAAGCAAGTTCACCCAATTCATCAATCAATGAGAAATGGAGGTGAAGACAGAAGATGTTGAAAGCATATATAATCAAAGACTACAGTCATGGAAAAAGCGCCCTTGCTGGCCAGGAGCGCCCATCATTTGGAACCACCTATTGTGGTTTTCAACAACTGCTTTCTACAAGGCATCTTCTCAAAATATTTTTAGCTTTGCGATCAATCTAGTTGCAAGCTCACAAGACCTGTCAAGCATTCACAAATGAAGATCAGGCGTAAAACGTTGGAAGTAAAGGAAGAATGAAGAACATGAAGAATTGGCTAAGTGTTAAGGAAATTTCACCTTCCTAGAAATAGGTGCCCAAATTTTTGGGCAATCAGATATAGTCTTCAAGCTCTGTGATCTCCAAGAAGTCTTTCTCCATCTTGATCAATCTCAACAATGACACCGTCAACAGTTTCAACAGATAAATCAAACATTTGACGATAGAGATCAAACTTGGGAAGTTTGTGAAAGATTGCAAAGTAAGAAACTACATCACAAAAGGTCAAAGGTGCCCCTGTAGGCCAGGGGCGCCCATACTTTTGGGACCCCTAAATCAACGTTCAGAACCTACGAGGCTAGTCATCCTTTTTGGGACTACATTGGTTATCCATTCCATGTCTCAAAACGTCAACGAGAATCATCAGTCATCGAGGATCTCAAATCAAAGCATTGAGGGTCAGTATGGAGAAATTGAAAAGAACCCAAAAAATTGACTACGTTTGGTGAAAAATGCACCTTCTTGGGAAAAGGCGCCCAAGAATTAGAGGCATCAAACTAAGGTTTTAAGCTTTGCAACTCCTGAGCATAATTCTTCAGAGTTGATTCAATTTTGCAATGTATTTGTCAGCAACACTTCAGGATCAACCGAGCAACTGGAATCAAGGATCGAATAGAGGCAATTCATCACAAAAAAAGGATGAAAAATGTTCAACTCCTCAGCTTGGATGCCTAAATTCAAAATAAGCCTAGTTGATTGAAGTTGTCTATTTTGAAAGCCCTTTCATGTCTAAAACGTCCCCAAATTGGTGGAAATCATCTCTGTGAACTCTTGATTAGGTAGATTGACTCCTCAATCAAGTGTTGGCACCTAAACTTGATTGATTCAACATCAAACACTGTTTATCAATCTTAGGCATCATTATTCATTATATTTCTTTGTAGGTTGAAGTTCAAGAACAAGTATTTTTCTCTCCAATGTCATTTGAAGATTTGATAAAGGGATTTCTCAGTGTTCTTCATGTTTTCAAGAACAAGTTGCATAGAAGAGAAGTATATTAGAGTTTACATCTCCAGGGGTGATTTTCTTGAAGATTCAAAGAGGAAACTTATAACTTCCAAAATTCTTCCCCTCTTTTTCTTCTATTCTTGTCTTAGATCCTCTAACATGTCCAAGTAAATGATAGTTATTCATAGATCTGACCTTTTGGGTATGATCAACACAATAGTTTCAACAAAACCCACGTGTCAGATTCTTCTAGAAAAAGTAGCCCTGTTGCCCCTTTTTTAAAGGTTTTTGGAAAAAAGTCACAATTTAAAAAAAAAAAACAAATTGGGTTTGGTCAACTTTAAAGCGCCTATAATACCCATGTGTCAGATTTTTTTGAAAAAATAGTGCTTTGTTGCTTCTCGTTGCTTCTGCTACTTCTAAAGCTTTTGCCACAAGAAGTTCTTGCATGTACAAGGAAAAGTAACTTTTTGGAATTTTTGACGTTCTGGGTTCATTCAGAAAATTATTCCCACCAAAACACACGTCTCAGAAAATTTCATGAAAATTACTTCTTGGCAAGGCTATTTTTAGCAGTTGCAGAAAAGTTGTCTGAACAGTATCATGTGCCAAGTCAATCTTCAAGGTTTTCAGAATGCAGGTCTCCCAGGTCGAATATAAGACTAAAATGGTCTTAGTTCATGACTTCCTAAAAATGATAGACACCGATCTACATCGGGCACATCCAGAGGTTGACTTAGAAAAGTTGGAAGGCATAGACCAATGCACACTACAAAATATTGAGCAATCCAGATTACTTGAGGCAATGACAATTCCCATCTTAGAGCAAAGCGTAGAATTTGTAATAGCTTGTGTAAAGCATTACAACCCTACCACATGAGAGATTTGATTAGTGGATAGGCGAGTGATATGCAACCTCAAGCATAGGGATATCAAAAGGTGCTTTTCCATTCCACCATGTGAAAAAAACTTGGTCATGTCTATGAGAGAGTGTGAAAAGGCATTTGATGTGTCAAAAGACAAATGTCAGAAGAGGATGACAGAAAGATGGCTTAAGGAGAAAAGATCCAATTTTCCAAAGCATGTAGGACATGGAAGTTCAGAGATGAATATGCAGTAATGATCACTCTACTCAACCATACTATTGGTCAAGAAGAGGCAAACAAATTCCAGTAATGGATGTACTATGTCATAATCAAAATTTTGAGCAACAGTGAACACTATGACTGGCCCGCCCTTATTAGTGATACTCTCCATAAGCAGATGAGAAGTTTCTTAGAGGCTCACAAGTTTCACATGTGTTCATACCTCTTATATTTGATAGCCTTCCGAGGCCAGTTTAGAGCATTGAATAATGTGGGAACGTTGGGTGTGCAAAAGGTTCACGAGCATTTCTCACAACTTGAGTTCACACAATCAGAGAGATATTTCAAGCGAGTAAATGATCATTTCTTGATGCACATTGTGAGAGACCTCGATCATGAGACCCATATACATATCTCACTAGTAGCCAAGCAGGTCAGATTTGTCCATCCAGTTCCCCAAATTTACCTACATTGGCATGTATGGGTACTCTGGTCATCCCGCCATGTTATCTCGCTATCCATTAGATAGGGGGGTCTTCATGGAATTCTTGTGGTAGTTGCATGAGGTACATTCTCTTTTGTGTCACAAATGCAAGCCGACCACAAACTTTCCTTTTCAGATGTGACTTTACAAGTGCAAGACAATAGTTGATGAAAAGGCTATGGGCCAGGATATGGTGAGACTTAACCTTAAGTATCTCATCAAAAGATGGTCATATGATCCTTGGGGTCATTATCCAGCACGCCTTGGTCAATACTCCTCACAAAAGTCTTCCATAGAGGACTATTGGTTCAACTGTGAAGATGAGTTCGAAGTACAAAGATGCAATTACAATCGGTTCAGACTTTCACAAATTGTTGACTTCCTGTTTGAGGATGGGGAAGGACTATCTGATGATGATGGGGAAGTTATTCTTCCCTCATTCTTCATAGATCAGGTTGAATCACAACCTCTTCGAACAGTGGATTGGTATTCCAAGGAAAGTACATCTATTGTTAGAAATAGCCAGCTCTACTTGGACAGTAAAAGGACAAGGAAGGTAGTTATTCCCAACAAAAATCTGCCACTAGTTCATACTTCACTACCTTCCATGTATAGAGCTAAAACCAAATAGAAGACATGGAGTAACCCTCCTAGAGGATCCAAAATGTCAGGTCATACAAGGGGAAGAATGCCAATTGCTGATACAAATCAGCAAGAGGTACATGTGGAGACATCCAAAAATATAACTGAGCCAATCATGGAAATAGTTATAGCTGAGATAGTATAAGAGATGGAAGGAGAGCTTCCCAATCCTCCACCACCATAACAGTCGCCGATCCATATTGACTTGGAGCTAGATTCACCACCACGCGGCACTGCAACACAATCCCACTCATCAAGAATTCATGGGCCTTGTATTCATCCTTCCAGTGAGGTTAGTAAAGATTCATCTTGGCTTGAGAATATCCTAGGAAGGAAGAGAGAGAGGCCATCCTACCAATTAGACTTCACAAAATTTGACCATTTCCCTCAGTACATGCCAGAGAAGAAGCTCAAGAAGCAAGTCCATGTGGGAAAGAATGTTGACAATGAGATTATCATTGAGACTGCTGCACCACCTGAAGACATAAATGAAAATGAGGTAGAGGTTGATGACTTCACCTTGCTGAAGGTCAACCTCAGCAAGAACACATGTTAGGTTGAAGAAAATCTCTTTGAATTTGGGTCAGTGAGTGTCAAAGAAAGCATGGCAAAGGACGGGAAAGACAAAGCAACCCTAAAGGCTGAAAATCAATAGTTGTAATAGTATATATCTGACTTGATGCATGGTACATCAAACATCTCTGCCTTGCCTCCACAATGTTGGAGCTCCTCACAGAAAAAAATAAACTAAGTCAGTTGATCCTATATGGAAAGCACTTGAGAGATCAAGTGGAAGAGTTTGTCATAAGGGGCTGATGTATACTTGCAGAGCTGTACCAGCTAAGGTATAGAGTCCATGATCTTCACACAGAGATCCAAGAATCAGAGCGAGACACACTAGAGAAGAAGCCTATAGATGAGACCACTATCTCAGACTTGCAGATGGCATACAATTCAGTTACTATAGAGGAGAATAAGAAACATCTTTACACTTGGAAAGAACAACTTGCATACAAAGTGAAAGCTTATGATACAAACTCTATGGAATTGATTGAGTATAGACAGATCGTGGCAAGTGTTATCAAGTTTGTAAGAAAATTGGTAACATCTACCCCTTGCCTATACCAATGTGAAGGAGGTGCATACATCGAGCTAGTTGAGGTACAAACACAATTTTAGGATTTCATTCGTAGCAGTTTCTACGGTGATCTTGTTGATTGCAGGTTAAGTCAAATCACAACCATGTTGAAAAAGCTGGATGATGCAACTGCAAAGACTATTGAATATTAGGATCAGATTGCAGGTGGTGAGGAAATGCTGAGATGACACATCATCATCTTGTAGAGTATCAGTTGTCCATATGCAGAGGTAGTCAACAACTGGTTAGAGAAAATGATGACTCGAGTTGATGAGGTGTAAACACTTAGTTAGGACGTCCTACCCCTCCAAAATAGCATTTATGACACATGAGTTAATTTGATGCCTCTTTCCAAGTTAACTCATTGTCCCACTAATTGTGCATGTCTATTTTAGAGGCACTTTTGTATAATAGAGTCTCTTTTAGTTTAGAATCAGTTAACTAAAGTATAATTTCCAGTTAACTATGAGGATACCTACTTTTAGACATAGGAATAAATCTTGCAGATTGGCAAGAACTAGGTATTAACTCAAGGAGATATTAGGGTTTCCTACTCCTTTAAGCTTCTATAAATAAGAGCCTTTTCTCATTGTATTTTAGCTATACTTCACAACAACAAAACGTTGAGCTCAAAAGCCTTCAAATTTGTTCACTTAGTATATGTTCTTGAATCATATTTGTTATAGCTAAATGTTGAGCACAACTTGCATTCTTTATATTCATATAGGTGTGTTCAATCTATGTTTATGTGTTATTGGTTGATTACTTGTTGTGTGATTATCTCTTTCACACAAGTCGCTATCCCAAAGTGTAATCTTTGATTGAAGTTGAGATAATAAATCATGAGAGCCACGTGCCTTTGATCCAAAAGTCTTAAGATCTATCATTGTATGTTGTTTCAAATAATCTTTCTTTCAATCTACACCTCAGAAAGAGCACTGCGCCTCCTTGGAAATTTAGAGAGTAGGATTATCATTATATGTTGTTTCTAGTAGTCTACCTTTCAGCCTACACCTCAAAAAGAGCACTATGCCTCCTTGGGAATTTTGAGATCTAGCCTACCGTTTGATGATTACTTGCATGAGTTCTATTTTGGCATAAATTTGGAAGTTTAGAGCCTTTAGATGCATTCTGAAAGACAATTCATCTAAGTGGTCAAATCATTCCTAAATAGCTCCTATACCCTCATGCTCTATATTTCTTGAGGAAATAGGATAGATTAAAAGTTAGCCTAGTTGTAGTTAAGATCTGCAGAAACCAGAGAAAACTTTAGCTGCAACGCGTTGTGTTTAATCACCCTTGTGCCCTGCCGCTGAGTAAAAAAGATAGGAACTTAGTTCATTTTACTTTTATGCAACCATCAAAAAAAGAGGGAGCTTCCCCTCCTAATTTGAAGATCAGTTAATTCTGTGTATAGCTGTCTGTTTCCAATAAGCACTCCAAAGGATCTAATTGAAATTCCAATAGTTTTCTGCCGCCCACCATGGGGAAATGAGGCATAAAACTTCAAAGAAAATATAACACTTTTATGTCACGGGAATGACTATCTGGCATCCTAGTACTCCAGTCGAACAACCAGGTCTTACTCTAGTAGTTCTCCAACCAAATTTCACATTCATTGAAGGTGAGAAATCATACATCATCAGTAGCCTACGCAACTTCATCTTCGAGAAAAATACATCACCTGCTTAGTGGAGGAACACAACTACTACTTTGGATGAGGAAGAAGAAAAGGTTGATCTTGCAGCTGGAAGGCCAGTATTACCACCTGCTGCGTGGCAATAAAAATCCTGGCTTACCAAGTGTACAAAAGGAGGAGAAAAAATCTGCTCTTCCAAGAAGAAGACATTGAAGAAACATTCAATGCAAAGAAAATCTTCCAAGAGGTTCACAATCATTTTCAAGAAGAACCACAAGAACCTCTAGCTCAAGCAATGGGTGACGAAAATGACAACAAAAACAATGCCAATGGCTGAAATGGGAGAAATATCAGGCGTCCAACCCCATTGCCTTGGGGTGACAACATCAACCCGTTGGCCTTGCAAGGACACCATGAACTACCCAAATGATCATGAAATCATTTTGCAAGATTCCAAGATGACGAAGCTCATCACCTCGATGATCATATCTCAATATTCATAGTGGCTTGTTCCATTTTGCATGTACCACACGAGGATATCGTTGTTTGTCTCTTTGTAGAGACTCTCGAGGTAAATGCTGCAGATTGGTTCAACCATCTAGAACCAGGCATCATCACAAGCTAGGTGGTCATGAGTGAGAAATTCTTGGTGAGAATCAAGCCCACCAAAGATAGTTATCAATTATTTGCACAACTCTCAAACTCAAAGATGGATCCAACTGAAATGATGAGAGAATTCATGGAAAGGTTCAACCCCCTTGTCACACGCCTCTCCCATACAATCAAACCATTAGATGAGATCTTGATGAGAAACTTCATCAATTCCCTCCCATCATAAATAGTCTTCTTCTTGAAGTCAGGCCATGAAGTGGATCTACAACTTACACAATTAAGCTCAAAGACAATATGATCACAACCGGGAAGATGAAGAATGACACAATCTGACCACTTGTTCAAGCGTCCATAGATCCATTGCTATAGAAGGTATCCAATGAGGTGACTATCCTCAAAAGTTAGTCACCCACTCAAGGGAAACAAGCACTCCCCGCACCACCGCCGTATCAACCTCAACAACCTTACTAGCCAAAGAGGAACAACTTCCTTCTGTTCAACAACTACAAGCCCAGATTTTCAGGACCTCCACCAAGACAAGCAGAGGCTGAGAAATCTAATGTATTTTTCTATTTCCATGAGACAAATGAACACACCAAATCCACATGCCCTAAGAATCTAAGGATGAATCAAATCATGGGATATACTGAGGCTGCACCAAGCTCAAGTTTTGTACCTTCACCAAATGCAAATGTTGTCTCACCACAAATAGACAACTTCGATGGTGACTCTGCAATAGGATACTTCCATAGCGAACCTATAAATCAAGAATAAGAAGATTACCATCAATATTCTCTCGTTGTCAATCACGAGAATATTTAAATGCCATTCTTCACATGTGCCCAACACTTCAAAGCACAAAAATATGAATAAGAAAGACAAAATTCAAATGAAAAAGGAAAAGAAGTGCCTTCCACTTTTAATTCCAAGTCTTCACATGAGAATACTACACCAAATGCTCAAGATTATTCTTCAAATTTTTTTGACATCGTGACCTCCATGATGAAGATGAAGGTACAAATATCATAGCTAGAGTATCTTCAGGACCATCTAGACCAATTGGATCAGATTCTCAACGTAGTAAAGAAGCAAGCTATAATCCAACCCACATTGCTCGATTCATTCGTACTAGTGGAAGAAAAGCTGAAGCATTTCTATATATCTCTATATATTGGAGAATTCAAACTCAGTGACTGTATAATAGACTCAGGAGATTCAAACAATGTCATGCCATTACAAATCATGAATACATTGGGATTCTCATGCACTAAGACTAACGACAAGTGTTACTAACTTGAGTCAAAACCGGCACCATTAGTCGACCAACTAAATGACGCTCAAGTAAGGTTGGCATCTTGTCAGGAAAAGAAGATCATGATGACCATCTTGATAGAAAAGATTCCAATCAGTTATGGGATGCTATTGAGTAGGAGCTTCTGCAAGGATCTTGGAGGAGAGATTCAGTTGGATTGTTTGTACGCGATAATCTTGTTGAAGAAAGGCAACTTCAAGTTGGAGCCTGAGGCTAAATCGAGATTCACGGTGGTAAAGTCCCAAGACCCCCAAGCATAAGCGTTGTATCAAGGCATGGGTCCCAACACATACACCATGTTTTCTGAAGTAACCAAAGAAAAGAAAAAGGTTGCATTTTCCACAAGCACATCAAATAAAATTTCAAAGATGTGGACAATGCAATTCGATGAAAGTTGCTCAATAGCAGGCTCAGGAGCAGGAGTTGTCATCACTTCTCCCAAAGGTACTTTATACCCATTTTCTTATCACTTATAGTTTGATAATACAAACAACACTGTAAAATATGAGGCACTCATACTAGGCCTCAAAAACACAAGGGATATGGGTATAAAATTCCTCCAATTCAAAGGCGATGCAAAGCTAATCGTCCAACAGATCAGAGATCGATACCAAGTAAAGAAAATTCACCTTCGATCTTATCGACAAAGGGTGTGGAATGCAATCGACTGGTTTGAGCCATTCAACATTAAATTCATTCTGCATGAGCACAATAGCAGAGAAGATGCCCTCGTGGTATCAGTTTCTCTCTCTGTCAGAATGCCTTCGCCATTAGGCTTGTCTCTAGGCCGAGTGTCCCTAAAAATTACAACAATTGGAAGGTCTTTGATGATGATGATGAAATCAAAGAATTCTTCTGCATGGGGGACAACTATAAAGATTTATTCTTTGAAGGCAGTGCTTCTCCCTTCAAAGAATCCATAGAAGAAGATTCTGAAGCAACATAATCAAGAATCATCCAATTGAGAGGAAACAATATCCCCAAGGGTCTAGTATCCTTGGAGGATATCTTTGATAGGCATGACATGCATGTACAAGATCAAAGGAATTCAATCAACAAAACATCTTCCGATTACTGTCAAGTCAACACTGGTACTGAAGACAAGCCAAACTTGTTAACTTGGGCAAGTGTTGCACTATAGAGGAAAGAAACAACTTCATCTCCTTGTTTAGATAGTATCAAGACGTATTTAATTGGACCTATGAAAATTTGAAAGTATTCACGCTGAAGGAATTGTCTCACTCAATTCCAATCAAGTCAGATGTCAAGCCTTTCAAATAGAAGCAGAGACACTACAACCCACGTGTCCAAGATACGATCTATGCGGAGGTGTAGAAGATGGTGGACGTAAAGATTATTTTTCCAATTTATCATTCTACCTAGGTGTCTAACATAGTTCCTATATGCAATAAGAACATAGAGATCAGGATCTGCGTAGATTTCAGGAAACTCATCCAATCGTCCCTAAATGATAACTATTTTTTACCAATCATGGTGCACACATTGCAGACGGTCACTGGATCGGAAATGTTGTCATTGCTTGACAATTTTTTTGGATACAACCAGATTGCGGTGGCTAAGGAGGATCAAATAAAAATGGAATTCACTACCCCATGGGGTATGTTTTCCTATGAGAGGATGCCCTTTAGCCTCATCAACACTGGTGCTACTTTCTAGAGAGTGATGGATTTAGTGTTTGGGGACCTTTAAAAGATAAACTAATTGTCGTCTACCTTGACGACCTTACCGCTTTCACAAAGAAGTGGAAAGACCATTTTCAACACTTAGTGAAAGTGTTAGAGAGATGGAGGTACCACCACATATCATTGAATCCCAATAAATCCATCTTTACGGTGATGGAGGGAAAGCTACTTGGCCATATCGTCTCCAAAGAAGGAACTTAGATTGATCCTAATCGGGTTGATTCAATAGAAAACCTATCTCTCCCAACAAACACAACTCAGGTACATTCCTTCTTCAGAAAGATCAACTTAATAGGAATATTTGTACTTGACTTCTTAGAGCTGACCAAAGACATATCAGTGATGATGAAGAAGACAGTCGCCTTCAAATGGACTGAAAAAGGAAAGGAGGCATTCGTCAAAATAAAAGAATCCATCAGTCAAGCACCAGTGTTGGTTTGAATCGACTTTGATAAAGAATTCATTCTTTATTGTTACACATCAAAACACACTCTCTCCACCATACTGACACAAAAGCTGAATGAGGAAACTAAGTCTCCAATTGCTTTCATGAGCAGAAAATTCAAAGACAATGAGTCTCGATACTCCCAGATAAAAAAGAATGCATATGCAGTTGTGAAGGTAGTTAAGAATTTTAGATTCTTCATCTTGAACTCCCACACAATTGTGTACGTTATAGATCACATAGTCAAGAGTGTCCTAACTCAACAAAATATGGGCACCAAAAGAGGCAAGTGGATCACAAGGGTCCATGAATACAACTTGGAGATAAAGCCAACCAAGCTCATCTGCGAGAGAGGTCTATGTCAGCTGATTGTAGAAGATGGTGATCTAAAGCACCAAGCTGTTGATGGGTGCTAAAAATAGAGATTGAAGAGGACCATCCCATGGTCCTACTAGTTGATTCTGCAGAAGAATGGTACTATGAACTTTGGTACTATTTAACTTATGGAGAATGTCCAACTCACTTGGACAAACAAAATAAAAGAACTCTGAAGTTAAGAGCACAAAGCTATGTGCTAAGAAGCAACATTCTATACAACTGTGGGCTTGATGGAACTTTCTTACTATGCGTCAATAGAGACCAACAACAACAATTGTTGGAGGCATTTCACAATGAAGCATGCGGCAAAAGCTTTTCATCAAGAGTCACAACATTCAAAATCTTGCGAAAATAGTTCTTTTGGTTGACTCTATTCCGTGACACATACAATTGGGTGCACAGATGTCAAAAGTGCCAACAATTTTTTGGCGAACTTAAGCTGGCAGCCATTCCACTAAGGCCAGTGGTTATAGATGCTCCATTTCAACAATGGGGCATAGAATTCTAGGTCCAATCAACCCACATTCCAGTAAAGGGCATGCCTATGTCCTTACAGGATAGATTCATTCACAAAATGGGTTGAGGCAATTCCTACCAAGCAAGCTAATTCCGAAGTCGTGTGTGACTTTCTCAAAGAAAACATCATTACACACTTCGGGGTACCACAAAAGATTGTGACTAACAACACAACAAGCTTCTCATAAGAGGAGTTATTAGGATTTTGTTTTGATTACAAGATCACCTTGTCCCAATCTTCAGATTACTATTGACAAGGTAATGGACAAGCCGAATCATCTAACAAGAACATTGTCATGATCGTGCGCAAGATGGTTGAATCCAATAAACGAGCTTCTATGACGCTCTTTAAGCCGATAGAATCATGCCCAAGAGAGCTATTAGCACTTCCCATTTTACTATCTTATATGGCACAAAGGCTGTGTTACCCATCACTCTGGAGTTGTCCGCTTTGCAGCTAACATCCACAGTAGAGGATGAAGAATTTAAAGATCTGATCAAAAAACACGTCTTGTTCCTAATAAAACTACAAGAGGAAAGGGTGGAGGTAGTCGATAAGATCACTCAGCATCAAGGGCAAGTGAAGAAGATCTTCGACAAGAAGGCTCATCAACGAGACTTTGAGATCGAAGACAAGGTCCTGTTATGGGACAATAGACATGAGCCAAAAGGAATGCATGACAAACTTGACTCCCTTTTGCTAGGGCCGTTCCAGATCCATGATTTCGCATGAGAGAATTCCTATATTCTCTCACATTCAGACGGAAGGATCTTCTTGCTACCATACAGCGGGCAATTCTTAAAGAATTTCATCCCTTCGAGGGTGGGTTGAGTTTCTATAAATAATTTCCTTTCCACTTTTCGTTATGTTATAATGTTTTTCCCCGTTCTGTAAAGTATCGTCATGTTTTAGGTGTTTTCTTAGGTAGTTTTGTTTTAGGTGAATAATTAGGAGAACTACAATTATTAAGTGAATTAGTAAATAAGTCCTAACTCCAATGCCCAACTGATAAGAATACTGGTCTACAAAAACTAGAGATTCTTGGTTCTCCTATGCCGTAAGTATCCAACATGGTTACCAGACGGAGCCTAATGTTATACCCAAAATAATTTTTGCTTCAATAAGGCATTTTGGTTAAAAATGTTCTAAATCATGTAAAATTGTTGTCAAAAGTCTGTTTTAGGTCAAACAAAACATATGCTTTTTATGGGTTTATGTCAAGGAAGATACTTGCAAATTTCTAAAAAAATTGAAAATTAGGGTTTTGTACCCCTGTTTTTAAGAAAACCCCTAAAAATAGGACATTTCTAGAATTAGTTGAAAATGATTTTGATAGGAAAATTTGACTTCACGATCACACTGGTCAAGTCAAAATCACCAAAAAGTTTTACTCTAGTGGGTCTACATTTTTTTAGGAGAAAAGCTAGGACCTTTGCAGCCATTAATGGAAAATGGCCAATACCAGGTATTAAAATCTACGCATCAAAAGCTTCAACAAAGAATCCATGGTGAAAGATGCTCGAAAAGATGCTCTGAGATGGAGGGGATTTTCAAAAGTGAAAAATGCTGAAAATTGACTAAGTCTGGAAGATGCACGCCTTGGTACAAGGAAGAGGCTATGCAATAAACTCCTTAGCCATTTTTCAAGAACTCGTACATGTAGCATGGTGAAATGAATTGATATGATCAACGCATTTTCATCATCGACAACAGTGATCAAACAAGTCAAGCTACAATGGTGAACGCAAAGCATGAAGAGATAATAATTTTCAAAGAAAATGATGAAACTGTAGCGAAAATCACCCCTATAGGCTAGGGGCACCCATGAAGTTAAAAGTTCAAAGGAAGTCACCAAGTTTTTCTAAGACAGTCATCTCATTCATAATTCTACTAGATTTCCAATGCATCGCTAAGCAAGTTCACCTGATTCATCAATCACCGAAAAACGAAGGCAAAGAAAGAAGATGTTGAAAGCATATATCATCAAAGACTACAATCAAGTAAGGAAAAAGCACCCCTATTGGCCAGGGGTGCCCATCATTTGGAACCACCTGTTGTGGTTTTCAAAAACTGCTTTCTACAAGGCATCTGCTCAACATCCTTTTAGCTTCGTGATCAATCCATTTGCAAGCTCACAAGACTTGTCAAGCATTCACAAACAAATATCAAGCGTAAAACGCTAGAAGTAAAGGAAGAATGAAGAACACGAAGAGTTGGCTAAGTGTTAAGGAAATCACACCTTCCTAGAAATAGGCACTCAACTTTTTGGGAAATCAGATGCAGTATTCAAGCTCCATGACCTCCAAGAAGTCCTTCATTTTGATCAATCTTAGTAATGACACCATCAACAATTTCAACAGATAAATCAAACATCTGACGATGGAGATCAAACTGGGGTAGTTCGTCAAATATTGCAAAGTAAAAAATTACATCACAAAAGGTCAAAGGTGCCCCTATAGGCCAGGGGTGCCCATACTTTTGGGAACCCTAAATCAAATTTTAGAACCTGCAAGGCTAGTCATCTTTTTTGGGACTAAACTGGTTATCCATTCCATGTCTTAGAATGTCAACGAGAATCATCAGTCATTGAGGATCTCAAATCAAAGCATTAAGGGTCAATATGGAGAAATTGAAAAGAACCCAAGAAACTGACTAAGTGAAAAATGTACCTTCTGGGGAAAAGGCACCCAAGAATTAGAGGCATCAGACTCACGTTTTAAGCTTCACAGCTCCAGAGCACACATCTTCAGAGTTGATTCAACTCTGCAATGGATATGTCAGCAACACTTCGGGATCAACCAAGCATTAACTAGAATCAAGGATCAAATGGAGGCACTTCATCATAGGAAAAGGATGAATAATGTTTAACTCCTCAACTTGGATGCCTAAAGTCAAAATAAGCCCAGTTGATACTTCACTACCTTCCATGTCTAGAGCTAAACCTAGAAAGAAGACATGAAGTAACCCTCCTAGAGGAGCCAAAATGTCAGGTCATACAAGGGGAAGAATGCCAATTACTGATACAAATCAACAAGAGGTACATGTGGAGACAACCACAAACAACACTGATCTAGTCATGGAAATAGTTATAGCTGAGATAGTAAAAGAGATGGAAGCAAAACCTCCCATTCCACCACCACAACAACAATTTTCGATCCATATTGACTTAGAGCCGGATTCGCCACCACACGACACTGCAACACAATCCCACTAGTCAAGAATTCATGGTCCTAGCATTCATCCTTCCAGTGAGGTTAATCAAGATTCATCTTGGCTTGAGAATCTCCTAGGAGGGAAGAGAGAGAGGCCATCCTACCAACTATACTTCACAGAATTTGACCATGTCCCTCAAGACATTCTAGAGAAGTTCCAGAAGCAGGTGTATGTGGGAAAGAATGCTGACAATGAGATTGTCATTGAGATCCTTATGCCACCTGAAGACATAAATGAAAATGAGGTAGAGGTTCTCAAGAAGTAGGTCCATGTGGGAAAGAATGCTGACAATGAGATTGTCATTGAGACCACTACACCACCTGAAGACAAAAATGAAAATGAGGTAGAGATTGATGACTTCACCTTGTTAAAGGTCAACCTCGACAAGACCACATATCAGGTTGAAGTGGATCTCTTTGAAGTTGCATCAGTGAGTGTCAAAGAAAGAATGGTGAAGGACAATAAAGACAAAGGAGCCGTAAAGGCTGAAAACCAACAACTACGATTATATATATCCAACTTGATGCTTGGTACATCAAACATCTCTTCCTTTCCTCCATAGATGCTGGAGCTCCCTACAGAACAAAATTAGCTAAGTCAGTTGATCCTATATGGAAAGCACTTGAGAGATCAAGTAGAAGAGTTCATCATCAGGGACTGGTGTATACTTGCAAACTTGTACCAGCTAAGGTACAAAGCCCATGACCTTTGCACAAAGATCCAAGAATCTAAGCGAGACACATCAAAGAAGAGGCCTATAAACGAGATTACTATCCCAGACTTGCAGATGGCATATAAATCAGTTACTACAGAGGAGATCAAGCAACATCTTTACACTTGGAAATAATAACTTGCATAAAAAGTGAAAGCTTATGATACAAACTCTGCGGAATTGATTGAGTACAGATAGATCGTGGTAGGTGTTATCAAGTTTTTGAGAACATTGTTATCATCTATCCCTTTCCTATACCAACATGAAGGAGGTTCATACATCGAGCTAGTTGAGGTACAAATACAATTTTAGGATCTCATCCATAGCAGTTTTTGCAGTGATCCTGTTGATTGCAGGTTAAGTCAGATCGCAACCATGTCGACAAAGCTAGATGACATAGCTGCAAAGAGTATTGAATATCAAGAGTAGATTGTAGGTGGCAAGGAAATGTTGAGAAAACACATCATCATCTTGCAGAGTATCAGTTGTCCAGATGTAGGGGCAATCAATGACTGGTTAGAGGAAATGATGACTCGAGTTGATGAGGTGTAAACAATCAGTTAGGACATCCTACCCCTCCAAAATAACATTTATGACATAGGAGCTAACTTGATGCCTCTTTCCTTTTTAACTCATTGTCTAACTAATTGTACATGTCTATTTTGGAGGAAATTTTGTATATTAGAGTTCTCTTTTAGTTTAGAATTAGTTAACTGAAGTAGACTTACCAGTTAACTATTAGGTTACCTAATTTTAGACATAGGAATAAATCTTGCAGATTGGTAAGAACTAAGTGTTAACTCAAGGAGATTTTAGGGTTGTCTACTCCTTTGAGCTTCTATAAATAAGATCCTTTTCTCATTGTATTTTAACTTTACTTCATGGTAGCAAAACACTGAGCTCAAAAGCCTTCGACTTTGTTCGCTTAGTATATGTTCTTGAATCGTATTTGTTATAGCTAAATGATGAGCACAACTTGCATTCTTACTATTCAGATAGGTGTGTTCAATCTATGTTTATGTGTTATTGGTTGATCACTTGTGTGACTGTCTCTTTCACACAAGTCACTGTCCCAAAGTGTAATCTTTGATCGAAGTTGAGATAATAAATGAGGAGAGCCATGCACCTTTGATCTAAAAGTCTCAAGATCTGTCATTGTATGTTGTTTCAAATAATATTTCTTTCAATCTACACCTCAGAAAGAGAAATGCGCCTCCTTGGAAATTTAGAGAGTAGGATTATCATTATATGTTGTTTCTAGTAGTCTACCTTTCAGCCTACACCTCAGAAAGAGCATTGTGCCTCCTTGAGAATCCTAAGATCTATCCTACTGTTTGATGATTACTTGCATGCGTTCTATTTCAAAGTAAATCTAGAAGTTCAGAGCCTTCAGATGCATTATGAGAGATAGTTCGTCTAAGTGATGGAACCATTCCCAAATAGATCCTACATCCTCATGCTCTATTTTTCTTGAGGAAATAGGATAGATTGAAAGTTATCCTAGTTGTAGTTAAGATTTGTAGAAACTAGAGAAAACCTTAGCTACAACTCATTGTGTTTTATCACCCTTGTGTCATGCCGCTGAGTAAAAAAGATATGAACTTAGTTCATTTTACTTTTACGCAACCATCAACAAAAGAGGGACCTTCCCCTCCTAATTTGAATAGCAATTAATTTTGTGCATAGATATCCATTTCCAATATGCACTCCAAAGGTGCTAATTGAAACACCAACAGTTTTCTAGGACCCACATGGGGAAACGATGCATAAAACTTCACATAAAATATAACACTTTTCTGTCATGGGAATGACTATCTAGCATCCTACTACTCCAATTGAACAACCAAGTATTACTCCGACAGTTCTCCAACCAAATTTCACATTCATTGAAGGAGAGCAATCATATATCATCAGTAGCCTATGTAGCTTCATCTTCCAAAAAAATACATCAACTACTTAGTGGAGGAACAAAGCTACTACTCTGGACGAGGAAGAAAAAAAGGCTGATCTTGTAGCCGAAAGGATAGTATTACCACCTCTTGTGTGGTAGCAAACATTCTAGATTACCAAGTGTACACAAGGAGGAGAAAAAATCCTCTCTTTCAAGATGAAGATGTTGAAGAAACATTCAATGTAGAGAAAATCTTCCAAGAGGTTCCCAATCATTTTCAAGAAGAACCACAAGAAGAACCTCCAGCTCAAGCAATGGGCAACAACAATGACAACAACAACAATACCAATGGCTGAAATGGGAGAAATCTCATGCGTCCAACCCATTACCTTGGGGTGACAACATCTTCTCATTTGCCTTGCAAGGACACCATGAACTACCCAAAGGGTCCGAAAAGCATTTCTCAATATTCCACGAGGACAGAGCTCGAAACCCCAATGAGCATATCTCAACATTCATAGCGGCTTGTTTCATTTTGCATGTGTCACATGAGGTTATCACTATTCGTCTCTTCGTTGAGACTCTTGAGGGAAATGCTGCAGACTGGTTCAAGAATCTAGAACCAAGAATCATCACAAGATGGGTGGTTAATAGCAAGAAATTCTTGGTGAGATTCAAGCCCGTTGAAGATAGTCATCAATTATTTGCATGATTCTCAAACTCAAAGATGGAGTCAACTAAATCGATGAGAGAATTTGTGGCAAGGTTTAACTGCCTCGTCACATGCCTCTCCCATACACTCAACCCATCAGACAAGATCTTGATGATCAGCTTCATCAATTCCCTCCCATCATAAATATCCTTCTTCTTGATGTGAGGCCATGAAGTGGATCTATAGCTTACACAAGAAAAATTAATTAAGCTGGAAGATAATATGATCACAACTGAGAAGATGAACAATGATGTAATCAGACCACTTGTTCAAGTGTCCACAAATCCATTGCTGCAGAAGGTAGCCAATGAGGTGACTATCCTCAAAAGATAGTCACCCACTCAAGGGTAGCAAGCACTACCCGCACCACTACCGTATGAACCTCAACAACCTTACCATCCAAAGGGGAACAAATTCCAACCATTCAACAACTACAAGCCCGGATTTCTAGGACCTCTGCCAAGACAAGCAAAGGTTGAGAAATATAATGTATTTTATTGTTTCCATGAGATAGATGAACACACCGGATCCACATGCCTTGAGAATTTGAGGATGAATTAGATCATGGGATATATTGAGACTACACCAAGCTCGAGTTTCATACCTTCACCAAATGTGAATGTTGTCTCACCAGAAACAAACAACTTCAATGGCAACTGTGCAACGAGATACTTCCATAACGAACCCATAAATCAAGAAGAAGAAGATTATTGTTAGTATTCTCACTGTTAATCACGAGAATATTTTAACACCATTATTCACACGTGCCCAACACTTCAAATCACATAAAAAAGAAGAAAGAGGGAAGTCAAATGAAAAGGGAAAATAAGTGCCTTCCGCTTCTAATCCCAAGTCTTAACATGAGAACACTACACCAAATTCTCAAGATCCATCTTCAACAAATTTTGACATCGTGACCTTCATGATGAAGACAAAGGTACAAATATCACAGATGGAGTATCTTCAGGACCATCCAAACCAATTGGATCAGATTATCAAGGTAGTAATCAAGCTGTAATCCAACCCACATTGCTCGAGTCATCCATAATAGTAGAAGAAAATTCGAAGCCTTTCTATATATCTCTATATATGGGAGGATTCAAACTCAACAATTGTATAATAGACTCAAGAGCTTCAAAAAATTTCATGCCCTTCCAAATCATGAACACATTGGGACTCTCATACACTGAGACTCATGACAAGTGTTACTCACTTGAGTCAAAACCGGTGCCATTAGTTGGCCAACTAAAATATGCTCAAGTAAGGCTGGCATCCTATTCGAAGAAGAAGATTATGATGACCATCTTGATATCTGACATTCCAATTAGTTACAGAATGCTACTAAGTCAGAGCTTCTACAAGGATCTCAAAGGATAGATTCACTTAGATTGGTTGTATGCAACAATACCGTTGAAGAAAGGCAGCTTCAAGTTGGATCCTGAGGTAAATTGAGATTCACAGTGGTAAAGTCCCAAGACCCCAAGCCCAAGTGTTGTATTAAGGCACGGGTCTTGACACATAAGACATGCTGTCTAAAGTAAGTGAAGAAAAGAAAAAGGTTGCATTTTCCACAAGCACATCAAATGAAAGTTCAAAGATGTGGGAAATGCAATTCGATGGAAGTTTCTCAATAGCAGGCTCAAGAGTAGGAGTTGTCATCACTTCTCCCAAAGGTACTTTATACCCATTTTCTTATCGCTTACAGTTTGATAATACAAACAACACTGCAGAATATGAGGCACTCATCCAGGCCTAAAAAATACAAGGGATATGGGTATAAAATTCCTCCAAGTCAAAGGTGATGCAGAGTTGATCGTCCATCATATCAAAGATCAATACCAAGTAAAGAGAAGTCACCTTTGATCTTATCGACAAAGGGTGTGGAATGAAATCAACTAGTTCAAGGAATTTGACATCAAATTAATTCCATGTGAGAATAATAGTAGAGTGGATTCCCTCGCAGTATCGACTGCTCTCTTCATGCCCCATTCCGTCAGAATGCCTTTGCCATTGAGCTCGTCTACAGGCTGACTGTCCCTAGAAATTGCGACAACTGGCAGGTCTTCGATGATGATGATGAAATCAAAGAATTCATCTACATGAGGGACAACTATAAAGATTCTTTGAAGGAAGTGTTTCTCCCTTCAAAGAATCAGTAGCAAAAGATTTCGAAGCAACGAAAGCAAGCATAATCCAATTGAAAGGAACCAATATCCCCAAGGGTCTAGTATGCTTGGAGGATATCTTTGATAGGCATGACATGCATGTACAAGATCAAAGGAATTCAGTCAACAAAATATCCACCAATTACTGTCAAGTCAACATTGGTATCGAAGACAAGCCCCGACTTGTTAACTTGGGAAAGTGTTGCACTACGGAGGAAAGAAAATTTTCATCTCCTTGTTTAGACAGTATCAAGATGTATTTTCCTAGACCTATGAAGATTTTAAAGTCTTCATGCTGAGGGAATTGTCTCACATAATTCCACTCAAGTCAGATGTCAAGCATTTCAAATAGAAGCAAAGACACTACATCCTGTGTGTCGAAGATATGATCTACGCGAAGGTGTAGAAGATGGTGGACGCAAAGATTATTTTTCCAATCCATCATTCTACCTAGGTGTCTAACATAGTTCCTGTGCATAAGAAGAACAGAGAGATCCGAATCTACTTAGATTTCAGGAACCTCAATCAATCATCCCTAAAGGATAAATATCCTTTACCAATCATGGAGCACACATTGGAGATGGTCATCGGATCGGAAATGTTGTCATTTCTTGATGGTTTTTACGAATACAACTAGATTGTGGTGGCTAAGGAGGATCAAATCAAAATGGAATTTACTACCCCATGGGGTATGTTTTCCTATGAGAGGATTCCCTTCGGCCTCATCAACACCGGTGCTAATTTCTAGAGAGCCATGGATTTTGCATTTGGGGACTTGAAAGATAAACTCAACATCATCTACCTTGATGACCTTACTACTTTCTCAAAGAAGCGGAAAGATTATTTTCAATACTTAGTGAAAGTGTTTGAGAGATGCACGTACCACTACATATCATTTAATCCCAAGAAATCCATCTTTGTGATTATGAAAGGCAAGTTACTTGGCCATATCATCTCCAAAGAGGGAACTGGGATTGATCCTAATCATGTTGATTCAATCAAAAACCTATCTCTCCCAACAAACACAACTCAGGTACATTCCTTCTTCAGAAAGATCAGCTTCATACGAAGATTTGTACCTGACTTCTCAGAGCTGACCAAAGACATATCAACGATGATGAAGAAGACGTCCACCTTCAAATGGATTGAAAAAGGAAAGGAGGCATTTGTCAAAGTAAAAGAAGCCATCAGTCAAGCACTGGTGTTGGTTCAACCCGACTTTGATAAAGAAATCATTCTTTATTATTACTCTTCAGAACACACTCTCTCTGCCATATTAACACAAAAACTGAATGAGGAAACTGAGTCTCCAATCGCTCATATTGAAAAGAACACATATACAATTGTGAAGGAAGTTAAGAATTTCAGATTCTACATCTTGAACTCCCACACAATTGTGTATGTTATAGATCCCTCAGCCAAGGGTTTCCTAACTCAATAGGATATGGGCACCAAAAGAGGCATCTGGATCACAAGGTTCCATGAATACGACTTGGAGATAAAGTTGACCAAGCTTGTTTGTAGGAGAGGTCTATGTCAGTTGATTGCATAAGACGGTGATCTAAAGCACCAAGTTGTTGATGGCTTGCAGGAAATAGAGATTGAAGATGACCTTCCCATGGTCCTACTAGTTGATTCTGTAGAAGAATGGTACTCTAAACTTTGGTACTATTAAACTTATGGAGAATGTACAACTCACTTGGACAAACAACAAAAAATAACTTTGAAGTTAAGATCACAAAGCTATGTGCTGAGAAGCAACACTCTATATAAGCATGGGCTTGATGGAACTTTCTTACTATGCATCAATAGAGACCAAAAATGGTGGTTATTGGAGGAATTTCACAGTGAAGCGTACGTCGACCACTTTTCATCAAGGGTCACGACATTCAAAATCCTGCGGGAACAGTTCTTCTGGCTGACTCTGTTCCGTGACGCATACGATTGGCTGCACAAATGTGAAAAGTGCCAAATTTTTTTTGGCAAACTTAAGCTAGTAGCCATTCCACTAAGGTTGGTGGTTATAGATAATCTATTTTAACAATGGGGCATAGACTTCGTAGTTCCAATCAACCCACATTCCAGTAAAGGGCATGTCTATGTCCTTAAAGTGACAGATTACTTCACAAAATGGGTTGAGGTAATTCATACCAAGCAAGCTACTTTCGAAGTCGTGTGCAACTTTCTCAATGAAAACATCATTACACGCTTCAGGGTACCACAAAAGATCATGGCTTACAATGTAACAAGCTTCTCGTTAGAGGAGTTAGTAGAATTTTGTTTTGATTACAACATCACCTTGTCCCACTCTCCAAATTACTATCAACAAGGTAATGGACAAGCCGAATCATCTAACAATAACATCGTCACGATTGTGTGCAAGATGGTTGACTCCAATCAATGAGCTTGGCACAAGAAGTTGTATGACACTCTTTGGGCCAATAGAATCACACCCAAGAGAGATATTGGCACTTCCCATTTTACTATCTTATATGGCACAAAGGCTGTGTTACCCATCACTTTGGAGTTGTTCGCTTTGTAGCTAGTATCCACACTAGAGGATGAAGAATTCAAAGATCTGATCAAAAAATGCATCTTGTGCCTAATAAAACTACAAGAGCAAAGGGAAGAGGTAGTCGATAAGATCACTCAACATCAAGAGCTAGTGAAGAAGATCTTCGACAAGAAGGCTCATCAACAAGACTTGTAGATTGGAGACAAGGTCCTGTTATGGGACAAGAGACACAAGCCAAAGGGAATGCTCGACAAAATTGACTCCCTTTGGCTAGGGCCATTCGAGATCCATGATTTCGTAGGAGAGAATTCCTATATTCTCTCACATTCAGATGGAAGTATTTTCTTGCTACCATACAACGGGAAATACTTGAAGCATTTCATCCCTTTGGGGGTGGGTTGAGTTTCTGTAAATAATTTCGTTTATGCTTTTCATTATGTTGTAATGTTTTTCCCCATTATGTAAAGTATCGTCGTGTTTTAGGTGTTTTATTAGGTAGTCTTGTTTTAGGTGAATAATTAGGAGAACTACAATTATTAAGTGAATTAGGAAATAAGTCTTGACTCTAATGCCCAACTGATAAGATTACTGGTCTATGAAAAACTAGAGATTTTTGGTTCTCTTATGCCATAAGTATCCGACATGGTCACCAGACGGAGCCTAATGTTATACCCAAAATAATTTTTCCTTCAATAAGGAATTTTGATTAAAAATGATCTAAATCATGTAAACTTGTTGTCAAAAGTTTGTTTTAGGTAAAAAAAACATAGGATTTTTGTGGGTTTATGTCAAGGAAGATACTTACAAATTGCTAAAAATTTTAAAATTAGGGATTTCATACCCATGTTTTTAGGAAAACCCCTAAAAATAGGACCTTTCTCGAATTAGTTGAAATTAATTTTGATAGGTTAATTTGACTTCACGATCACATTAGTAAAGTCAAAATCACCAATTTTTTTGTTTTACTCTAGTGGGTCTACTTCATATTTTAGGAGAAAAACTAGGACCTTTGCAACCAATAATGGTAGATGGCCAATACCAGGTATCAAAATCTAAGCCTCAATAGCTTGAATGAAGAATCCATGGAAAAAGATGCTTGAAAAGATTCTCTGAGATGGAGGGGATTTTCAAAAGTGAAAAATGCTGAAAATTGACTAAGTTTGGAAGATGCATGCCTTGCTACAAGGAAGAGGCTACATAATCAATGCCTTCACAATTTTTCAAGCACACATACATGCAACATGGTGAAAGCAATTGCTATGATCAACGTGTTCGCATCATCGGCCATGGTGATCGAACTAGTCAAACTACAATGGTGAACGTGAAGCATGAAGAGATAAGAATTTTCAAAGAAAATGATGAAACTACAACCAAAAGTGCCCTTGCTAGCCAAGGGTGCCCATGAAGTTAAAAGGTCAAAGGCAGTCATCAAATTTTTCCAATATAGTCATCTCCTTCATAATTATGTTGGATTTCCAATGCATCATCAAGAAAGTTCACCTGATTCACTGATAAACGAAGGCGAAGATAGAAGATGTTGAAAGCGTTTATCATCAAAGATTGCAGTCAAGTAAGGAAAAAGCGCCCCTACTAGCCAAGGGAACCCATCATTTGGAACCACTTGTTGTGGTTTTTAGTAACTACTTTCTACAAGGAATCTGCTTAGCATCCTTTCAGCTTCATGATCAATCTAGTTGCAAGCTCATAGGACCTGTCAAGCATTCACAAATGAAGATCAAGCGTAAAAAAATGGAAGTAAAGGAGGAATGAAGAACATGAAGAACTGGATAAGTGTTGCAGAAATTGCAACTTTCTAGAAATACGCACCCAACTTTTTGGGCAATCAGATGTAGTCTTCAAGCTTTGTGACCTCCAAGAAGTCCTTCTCCATCTTGATCAATCTCAAAAATGACATTGTCAGCAGTTTCAGTAGATAAATCAAGCATCTGACAATGGAGATCAAATTGGGGTAGTTCGTGAAAGATTGCAAAGTAAAAAATTACATCAAAAAAGGTTAAAGGCACCCCTGCAGGCCAGGGGTGCCCATAATTTTGGGACCCCTAAATCAACTTTCAAAACCTTCAAGGAAAGTCATCCTTTTCGGGATTAAACTGGTTATCCATTCCATGTCTCAACACGTCAACAAGAATCATCAGTCATTGGGGATCTCAAATCAAAGCATTAAGGGTCAATATGGAGAAATTGAAAAGCACCCAAGAATCTAAGTCTGGTGAAAAATGCACCTTCTTGGGAAAAGGCACCCAAGAATTAGGGGCATTAGACTCAGGTTTTAAGCTTCACAGCTCCTAAGAACACTTCTTCAGAGTTGATTCAACTCTGCAATGGATCTATTAGCAACACTTCAGGATCAAACGAGCAACCAGAATCAAGGATCGAACAAAGGCACTTCGTCATAGAAAAAAGGATGAAAAATGTTCAACTCCTCAGCTTGGATGCCTAAAGTCAAAATAAGCCCAGTTGATTGAAGATGTCTATTTTGAAAGCCTTTTCATGTCTAAAACATCCCCAAATTAGTGGAAATAATCTCTGTGAACTCCTGATCAGAAAGAATGACTCCTTAATCGAGTGTTGGTGCCTAAACTTGATTGATTCAACATCAAACAATATTTATCAAGCTTAGGCGTCATTATTCATTATCTTTCTTTGCAGGTTGAAGCTCAAGAACAAGTATTTTTCTCTCCAAAGTCATTTGAAGACCTGACAGAGGGATTTCTCAGTGTTCTTCATGTTTTCAAGAACAAGTTGCATAGAAGAGAAGTATATCAAAGTTTACATCTCTAGGCGTGATTTTCTTGAAGATTCAGAGAGGCAATTTATAACTTCCAAACTTCTTCCCCTCTTTTTCTTCTATTCTTGTCTTAGATCTTCTTGCATGTCCAAGTAAATGGCAGTTATTCACATATTTGACCTTCTGGGTATGATCAACACAGGAGTTTCAACAAAACCCACGTGTTAGATTCTTCCAGAAAAGTAGCCCTGCTACCCCTTTTTTTAGGGTTTCTAAAAAAAGTCACAATTTCAAAAAATCGACAAACTGGGTTTGTTCAACTTTGAAGCACCTACAATACCCATGTGTTAGATTTTTTAGGAAAAATAGTGCTTTGTTGCTTCTCGCTGCTTCTAAAGCTTCTACCCTAAAAAGTTCTTGCATGTACAAGGAAAAGTAACTTTTTGGAATTTCTGACATTCTTGGTTCATTTAGAAAATTATTCCCAACAAAACCCATGTCTCATAAAATTTCATAAAAAGTACTTCTCGGCAAGGCTATTTTTAGCAGTTGTAGAAAAGTTATCCGAATAGTATCGGGTTCCCAGTCAATCTTTAAGGTTTTCAAAATGTAGTTCTCCTAGGTTGAATACAAGACCAAAAATGTCTTAGCTCATAACTTCCTAAAAATGGTAGACATCGATTTGCATTGGGCACACCCAAAGGTCAACTTAGAAAAGTTGGAAGGCATAGACCAATGCACACTATAGAATATCAAGCAATCCAGATTGCTTGAGGCAGCGTTAATTCCCATCTCAATGTTGAGCATAGAATTTTTAATAGCTTGTGTAAGGAATTACAACCCTACCGCACGAGAGATTCGATCAGTGGATGGGCGAATGATATGCAACCTAAAGCCTAGGGATATCAAAAGGTGCTTTGCCATTCCACCATGTGGAAAACATGGTCGTGTCTATGAGAGAGTGCAAAAAGGATTTTGATGAGTCAAAAGACAAATGTCGGAAGAGGATGGAAAAAAATTGGCTTAAGGAGAAAAGAGCCAACTTTCCAAAGAATGTAGGATGTGGAGAGTTCAAAGATGAATATGCAGTAATGATCACTCTACTTAACCATATTACTGGTCAAGAAGAGGAAAAAAATTCCAATCATGGATGTACTATGTCATCACAAAAATTATGAGCAACAAAGAACATTATGAATGGCCTGCCCTAATCAGTGATACTCTCCACAAGCAGATGACCAGTTTCCTAGAGAATCACAAGTTTCACATGTGTTCATACCTTGTATATCTGATTGCCTTCCAAGGCCAATTTCGAGCGTTGAACAATGTGGGAACGTTGGGTGTGGAAAAGGTTCTCAAGAATTTCTCACAGCTTAAGTTCACACAATCAGAGAGACATTTCAAGCTATTAAATGATCATTTCTTGATGTACGCCATAAGAGACCTTGATCATCAGACCCATATACGCATCTCACCAGCAACCAAGGAGGCAATGGTAGATTTGGCAGATTGGTTCATCCAGTTCCCCACTTTTACCTACATCCGTGTGTATGGGTACTCTAGTCATCCCGCCATGTTACCCTGCTATCCATCAGATAGGGTGGTCTTCATGGAATTCTTGAGGTAGTTGCACAAGGTACATTCTCTTCTGTGTCACAAATGAAATCCGACCACAAAATTTCCTTTTCAAATGGGACTTTACAGGTGCAAGACAACAACTAATGCCAAGGATATGGGCTAGGAGATGGTGAGACATAACCTTAAGTATCTCATCGAAATATGGTCATATGATCCTTGAGGTCATTATTCAACACGCCTTGGATAATTATATTCACACAAGTCTTTCATGGAGGACTATTGGTTCAACTGTGAAGAAAAGTTCGAAGTACAAAGACACAATTACAACTGGTTCAAACTTCCAAAAAATGTTGACTTCCTATTAGAGGATGTGGAAGGACTATCTGATGATGATGGGGAAGTTATTCTTCCCTGATTCTTCATATATTAGGTTGACTCACAACCTCTCTGAGTAGTGGATTGGTATGCCAAGGAAAGTACGTCTATTGAGGAAAGAACAAGCAGAGTTATTAGAAATAGCTAGCTCTACTTGGACAGTAAAAGAAAAAGAAAGGTAGTTATTCCCAACATAGAGCCTCCACTGGTTCATACTTCACTACCTTCCATGTCTAGAGCTAAACCCAACAAAAAGACATGGAGTAACCCTCCTAGAGGAGCCACAATGTTAGGTCATACAAGGGGAAGAATGCCAATTGCTGATACAAATCAACAAGAGGTACATGTGGAGACAACCACAAACACATCAGAGCTAGTCATGGAAATAATTACAGCTGAGACAATACAAGAGATGGAAGCAAAGCCTGTCATTTCACCACCACCACAACAATTTCCAATCCATATTGACTTAGAGCCGGATTCGCCACCACGTGACACTGCAACACAATCCCACTCGTTAGGAATTCATGGGCCTAGCATTCATCCTTCCAGCAAGGTTAGTCAAGATTCATCTTAGCTTGAGAATCTCTTAGGAAGGAAGAGAGAGAGGTCGTCCTACCAACTAGACTTCACAAAATTTGATCGTGTCCCTCAAGAAATTCTAGAGAAGAAGCTCAAGAAGTAGGTCCATGTGGGAAAGAATGTTGATAATGAAATTGTCATTGAAACTATTGCACCACCTAAATAAAGAAATGCAAATGAGGTAGAGGTTCTCAAGAAGTAGGTCCATGTGGGAAAGAATGCTGACAATGATATTGTCATTAAGATCGTTGCACCACCTGAAGACAAAAATTAAAATAGGGTAGAGTTTGATGACTTCACCTTGTTAAAGGTCAACCTCAATAAGACCACATGTTAGGTTCAATAAAATCTCTTTGAAGTTGCATCAATGAGTGTCAAAGAAAGAATGGCGAAGGACGATAAAGACAAAGTAGCCCTAAAGGCTGAAAACCAACAACTGCGACTGTATATATCCAACTTGATGCATGGTACATCAAACATCTCTGCCTTGCCTCTACAAATGTTGGAGCTCCTAGTGGAACAAAATCAACTAAGTCAGTTGATAGTATATGGAAATCACTTGAGAGATCAAGTGGAAGAGTTCATTGTTAGGGAATGGTGTATACTTGCAGAGCTGTACCTGCTAAGGTACAAAGCCCATGACCTTCACACGAAGATCCATGAATAAGAGCGAGACACAACAGAGAAGAGGCCTATAGACAAGACCACTATCTTAGACTTGTAGGTGTTGTACAATTCAGTTACTACAAAGGAAAACAAGCAACATCTTTACACTTGGAAAAAATAGCTTGCATACAAAGTGAAAGCTTATGATACAAACTTTGTGGAATTGATTGAGTACAAACATATCGTGGTAGGTGTTATCAAGTTTTTGAGAACATTGGTAACATCTATCCCTTACCTATACCAACATGAAGGAGGTTCATATGTCGAGCTAGTTGAGGTACAAATATAGTTTCAGGATCTCATCCATAGAAATTTCTACGGTGATCTTGTTGATTGCAGGTTAGGTCAAATCACAACCATGCCAACAAAGTTGGATGACGTAGTTGCAAAGACTATTGAATATCAGGAGCAGATTGTGGGTGGTGAGGAAATTCTGAGATGACACATCATCATCTTGTAGAGTATTAGTTTTCCATATGCAGAGGCAGTCAAAGACTTGTTAGAGGAAATGATGACTCAAGTTGATGAGGTGTAAATACTTAGTTAGGACGTCCTACCCCTCCAAAATAGAATTTATGAGAGGAGTTAACTTGATGCCTCTTTCCAAGTTAACTCACTATCCCACTAATTATGCATGTCTATTTTGGAGGAACTTTTGTATATTAGAGTTCTATTTTAGTTTAGAACCAGTTAACTAAAGTAGACTTTCTAGTTAACTATTAGGTTACCTACTTTTAGACATAGGAATAAATCTTGTAGATTGGTAAGAACTAAGTGTTAAATCAAGGAGATTTTAAGGTTTCTTTCTCCTTTGAGCTTCTATAAATAAGAGCCTTTGCTCATTGTATTTTAACTTTACTTCACGGTAGCAAAACAATGAGCTCAAAATCCTTCAACTTTGTTCGCTTAATATATGTTCTTGAATCATATTTGTTCGCTTAATATATGTTCTTGAATCATATTTGTTATAGCTAAATGCTGAGCACAACTTGCGTTCTTTCTATTCAGATAGGTATGTTCAATTTATGTTTATGTGTTATTGGTTGATTGCTTGTTATGTGATTGTATCTTTCACATAAGTCATTGTCCCAAAGTGTAATATTTGATTGAAGTTGAAATAATAAATCAGGAGAGCCATGTGCCTTTCATCCAAAAGTCTCAAGATTTTTCATTGTATGTTGTTTCAAATAATCTTTCTTTCAATATACACCTTAGAAAGAGCACTACGCCTCCTTGAAAATTTAGAGAGTAGGATTATCATTAAATGTTGTTTCTAGTAGTCTACCTTTCATCCTACACCTCAAAAAGAGCACTCTGCCTCCTTGGGAATTTTTAGATCTAGCCTACCGTTTGATGATTACTTGTATGAGTTCTATTTCGGTGTAAATTTGGAAGTTCAGAGCCTTCAGATGCATTATGAGAGATAGTTCATCTAATTGATCGAACCATTCCCAAATAGCTCCTATACCCTCATGCTCTATTTTTCTTGAGGAAATATGATAGATTAAAAGTTAGCCTAGTTGTACTTAATATATGCAGAAACCAAAGAAAACCTTAGCTGCAATGCATTGTGTTTTATCACCCTTGTGCCTTGTCGTTGAGTAAAAAAGATAGGAACTTAGTTCATTTTACTATTATGTAACCATCAAAAAAAGAGGGAGCTTCCCCTCCTAATTTGAAGAGCAGTTAATTCTGTGCATAACTATCCATTTCCAATAAGCACTCCAGAGGTGCTAATTGAAACGCCAACACTAGAATGATAAAATTGTAAATTAGCAGGAACTGATAGAGAATTATGAAATACTGATTATATAAATAAAAATCTTAAGACTTATAGATTCTGCCCCCATAAGGGAAAAGTCTTGACCAATAGATGACAACACAATGTAGGGAATTTTGTGTCCCACACTATTGTCCCTATCAAAACAAAGGATAAAAGCCTGAAATATACAATACCCAATTCTTCAAATCTGAACATTTGGACACAAAAAGGATGAGGAAAATTTTTGGGGCTGTTTTAGGGCTTGACTCAATCAAACCCCTATTTTGGTGTTTCCACTTCCACGAATAGACAAATAGATAGAGATAGATAAAACGATAAAAAGATAATAGACAAGATGTGTGATAGGAACAAACCCCACTGTAGAGGAGAGCCCCTATCACAAATAGATGAGACAAGTAGATGAGAAAAATTAGACAAGAGAGTGTTACCAAAAGTTCATGGCTTCCTTTTGGCTTAATAGATGAGACATGCTTGCTTGCAAGAGATCCTTGGTTGTCGACAAGACAAAAATCTAGCAGAGCTTCGCTACAGAGAGAAAGAAAGAAGAGATGTAGAACATAATAGAGGAAGAGAACAAGATCAAACAAGAGAGAGTGAGGATGAATGAAAGAATTTTTAAAAATAGGACTTTTGTGAGGCTACATGGGCACAAAGAGCTATTACACTCATATTTTTATTGTAATGACACATGTCATAGGTAAAGTACACGAGATTCCCTCATTTGAAACTCGGAAATTTTAGTGATGCTAGCACATTGCATGGACATTTGTGCGTCACACATGCATTTCTCAATATTTCACAAGAAATGAGGTGTATAGACTGCTAACGATTCATCATTGTCTCCTATGAAGTTGGAATCATGAAATTCTGACTCATAAGTTTTTTTCATTAATGCAGAAAGGTCCCATGATGCAACGGGCTAAATGTGCAAGTGTGAAATTTCCATGGGGTGCAATTTTATGACACTACATTTTCCCCCCACTTTAGTGAGTTGAATTTTCAAAGAAAAATCAACTGCACTAAAGTAGAAAAGAAGACAAATGCAAGATCAAAAATTTAATTTTTTTACAAATTTGCTTGAAAAAGGGTATTGTAGAGGCCATAGAGGTCAAGCAGACAGATACTAGTGATTCCCTCAGTATTTGAGCTCAACGAGAAATTACAACGCCTAATGTGAAGTTTCATTTTGCAAAACTCAAAATCAAGTTAGTTTCAAAAATCGAAAAAATCTACCACGGTGAGAAGAATGATTAAGAAAAACTTGGTGGTTCAAAAGAAAAATATGAGGAAGAGGTGAATATATGCCCCCTCTTGTTTTTTCCCCCAAATAGGTGGGGTAAAAACATGAATGATGGAAGGAACATTTTTTCCATGAAAAAGGGAAAAAAGGACCTATATATGTCCCGAGTAGGCCCATCAAAGGGCCATTTTCACTATTCAAAACGAGGAGTTTATTGAATTTTGTGAGAGAGAAGTGAGAAAAATTCCTCACAGATGTGATTACATAGCATCGAGGATCGAGTAGCTCCACACAGTAGTAGCAACAGGTGACGAGCCATATAAGGTATGGAAAATTTTGACCCAACTTGTCATTTTAGTAATTTTTTTTAGCTTATTGTCTTCCCTGAGCAACATAGACATCTAGTCAACGTGAAGGTGTCCAATTAACACATTTTTTTCCTCATAGCATGTCAGCATCCTTTGGTTGCATTGGTTTCCATCCCTCAGATTGTCGTTGGGAGCTATTTGGCCTCAGGCTCTAGCGTGCTGCCCATGCATCTGTGTGATGCACCTCTGTCCCAGAGGTGGAATTAAGAAAAAATGATGTAGAGATAGTACTTTTTCAAGATGTAGAATGTGTTGATCAATATGTGTGGGATCATCATGGAAAAAATAAGCCCTTAAGTAGCGAAAAATTCAAAAAAATTTGAGTTAGGCAACTTGACGTAAAAAATTGAATAAGTTATCTATATTATTTTAAAAATAAGAATAGAATCTATAGAAAATTGAATGTAGTTTCTAAACTACTAGATATATTTTTTTAATAAAAAATCTATTTGGTGAAAATTTTAAATTTCAATGCAGTAGTACTTAAATTTCAAGGAAAAAATAAGTAGGTGTCTGTAGAGGACTCATGTCCCGATGTGATGCATATTTTTTTGTAATTTTTTTCCTAGTAAATAATTAATTATGAATTTTTTATTGCAAATTTTAAAAATATAAAAACTCATTTGTTTGACCACCTTAACTTGGTCAAAACTTCATGAAATTCATTTTTTTTTAATCCTATAGTATGCATAGAATGTGACGCATGTTTGATTCAAAAATGTGATACCGTTTGAAAGCTATAGATGTTTTTCAATCAGCCTATCAATCAAGACTTTAGTCAGTAATTCAAATAGAAAATGAATAATAATTATTTATTAAATTCAAAGTAAAGCATAATTTATATTGGTGGAAAGCTAAGAATCTCCTTTAAAAACCCTTTTTGTTTCATCAATTTTGGGTAAAAAAAAGTTGTCAGCCATATAGTCGACACATACCCATCATATCACCACTTTTTGGCCCATCATGATCTTGCACATACCCTAATGTGGAATTTTGTTTCTTTCATAGGAGTGGATGGAGATTCTATTGGAAACAAGCAACACTGAGAGGGGGGGTGAATTAGTGTTCTGCAAAAATTGATCCTTTTCTTTTGATCTTTAATCCACTTAAAACATTTAATTAAAATCAATAAGCAGAGATTGAAAACAAGAAACCACACAACCATAACACAAGGATTTTTACATGGAAACCCTGTTAAGGGAAAAACCAAAGTGGATGGCCAATCCATAATAAGTTTTGAGTATACTCAAAAGAAATATTACAAAGTGAGAATGCACTTGCATTCAGGCTCACTGCCTAGAGCTCACTACTAAAAAATGGACTTACTATCCTTACAATAGTTTGGATTAGATCCAAAAGGATTGAACTGACTGAATAGCATCTACCAATGCTTGATTGCAGTTTCGGTTAAGCTCTAATGATGAACTTCTGTCCTGATGATTGATACTAAACTTTTTCCCTTTACTGCTCAAGTTCGCATACAAAAATCTTTATGCGCAAGTGAAATTGCGCATGATATCACTCAAACTCTCTTTTGACATTCGCAACATGCATCCATGCACCTTCTACTACTACTACTACAATGATATATCCGATCATCTAAATATATCCGCGATTAAGGATTTAATCGCCATAGGTCGGCTCAACAATTCTTAATAATACTTGCAACTTGTCGGCCCAAATCATGAACAATTTCGATGTGTATCTAAACAAGTTGGATAGAAAGTATCTAGGACCAATAATTAGGCATTTGAATTGAAAACAACTTAAATAAGTTCACTTTTATACATCCACAACGTACCACTTACACTGAGTCAGCTCTATCAAGCAAATAAGCAGAAAATGTCCTACTGGACCTCCAAACTCATATAGAAACTAATACAATACCCCAAAACTCAATGAAATGATGATCCATGTGATCAACAGGTAATTCCAGAGATCCACAACACAAAACAATGATCCGGTGAAGCTAACTGATCGGATACTCTGTTGCACAAGTATTCTGCTAGTAAAACATAGTATTCTACTTCATCTGCTAGTATGACTAGATAGAGATATGTGGACCATGGAGATGACCTTAGTTTCCATCAATGAAAACATTAGAAGCCAAAAACCATCTCACAAAATCATATGCCAACAATCTCCCCCTTTGGCATTGATGGAAACACTTAGAGAAAAATGACTAAGTGTCGAATTGATAAGCACATTGCCAAAATTCAAAATACTACATACAACTCCACTGCAAAATATTACTCCCCCTAAGAATATCAAGGCATTTTTCACTTGACTCTCTCCACCTTTGACATCAATGACAAAATTAGGGAAACCAAATATTGCAAAATTGTACAAGTATGTTTAGAGACTTACAAAAATTTGAAGATGTCTACAAAGACATTCTTCAATCCATTTATATTTGAGTCCCACACACTTTTCAGACTTTCCAGAATGGCAATAGGACCATAGAGAAGATGAGAAAATGTTTCTGTAGCTTCCAGACTTACCGGATTAGGAGCGATCACAACACTTTTTGCTTCTTTCAAGGCATTCACCAATATCTCAATTTTTGGACTTATCAGCCCCCTGAGTTCACTTATTCTGCTAATAACTCTTTCATTTTCATACTTCAAATTCTTTATTTGGTCGAGTAGAGACATTACCTGACCATCTTGATGACAAACACTACTGGCCAATGGATCGAAGGCATTGGAAATAATGATCAACTACTGCTCAATATCTTTTATCTTCTTCTCATTTTCCTTAGTAAATTTTGATAGGATTAGGCAAGATCTGTACACATTTCCTCCTACAGTTACAACACCTTGGAAATTCTCTAGGTAAGTACTCAATAGAGCTTTATCCTTGGCAATCAGTTCTTTTAGGCTACCAATTCTTCCCACCTTAAGTTCCTTTTGCACTTTGACTAGAGCAAAATCCTTAAAAGTTTTGAAATGAGAATCTATAGAGTTTATTAATATTTTCAGCTCACTGGAGGAAGAGCCTGCTGGGTCCATGACATGGGTAGGCATCAGTTTCTGTAGAACTCCAGAAGCGAGATTCGACAGTACACTATCTTCAATGTGAGATTGTAGTATTTTCTCATTAGCTTTATCTTGAGCTATTTTGGCAACTTTCAACATCTGGATTGGGGACAAAGTTGATAAGTTGATTGAACCACATCAAGCTCAAAATATGATTCTATCTGCCACTCCAATAGGGATTCTTTTGCCTCTTTTGAGCTGAACTCCTGATTCTTTACCTTATCATTCTTAGATTGAGTTTTTGAAATAACTTTTGGTATTTCCTTTCCTTCATCAGGCACATCTTTCTCTTCAGTAATCACTCCAATTTGGACTTTAGTCTCCACAAGTATCTCAGTGTTTTCAACAGTGAGGGAAGTTAGAATGTCCTCACAAACTGGAGGATTAGATACATTTATGTCTTCCACATTTTCATTTCCTTCTTTTGACTTATTCACTTCTACATTCACTTCCTCATGACCTTCAACATGTTCAGTATTGATCTCTTCAGTATTTACCTTTTCCTTTGACAAGTATTGTTCTAGAATTTTTTGTCTAACTGATAACAACATCAGTTTCACCAATCATGAGTTTGTTTATTCTAGACTTGCTTCTAAAATCCTTTTTATCTTTATGAAGAAGTGTATCCATTTCTTCAATTCCCATTTCCGGGCACAAGTCAGCAATAACTCTTTTCCTCAAGTTTTCTTCCTTGGTTCTGGAATTTTATCTTTTGGATTCCAAAGCTTCATATAGGCTTGTAGGCAAGCCAAACATGATTTCAATCAGATTTTTATTGAAAACATTTAAGTGCTTGACTGCGGATTTTTCAAGAATCATCTTACTGGATTCATCAAAACTCTCATATAGGTCATAGAGTGGCTTGAGATTTCCATCTTCTACTGCCGCATTCACAACTTCTTCCATAGACGTAATGGGCTTATCAATTTTAGTCTTTTTCTTTGCTTCTTCATCTTTTCTGGAAGGATTTCTCTTATTAAGTTTGACAACATGAGTCCCAGTTTCCTTTTTTCCTTAACAATTTCTTTTGAGTCTGTTTCTTCTTCTTCATTTGCGGATGTAGCTTTGTAGGTTCTTGTACTTTTATTCTTCTTTCTTCTTTCGAAGGCTTCAGGTTGATTTGGTTGTGTTGTAGGGGAATTCTTTCTTTTTCTAGCAGAAGATGTTCTCGAACCATTTGGAGTTGTCTTTTCCTTCTCTTTGGCTACTTCAACTTCATCTCTTTATCTCCTTATTTCTTCCAGTTTTTCAATTGGAAGACCCATTTTCTCTGTAAGGACTTCTGTTTCCTTTCTCACCTTTCTGATTGACATGGGATTTTTCAAATCTAAGTGGAGTTGTAAGCTTTTCTCCGCATAAGTTCCAAACCTTCATTAGGATCTAGTGGTGAATTTAGTAGATGTTCTGCGTACATCCTCAAAATGTTTTCATCCACTTCATATCCCATAGGCATGATCAAAATAGTTCTAGGATCAACCGCTTCCATGTGAAATTGGTTGATGTCAACCATGAAGCATATTGGGTATTTATATTGTTCCACCAAGGCTTTAGGAATTATCTCTCTGGAATGCATATGATTTTGAAAGCTTTTTAAATGACCCCACAGGGTTGCGTTGTGAGTCTGCCGATCCCTAAGACTACATAGCATATCCCAGATTTGAATGGCTACCAGAATGCCATTTCACCAATGAGCTTTACCAATTCCCGGTACCTCACCTAAGAAATAGAAAAACAAAAAGATTAACAAGTTTCCGAACTTGAATACATTCTTCTTGTCTTTCTTGATCTTTTTTAGGTTCTCTAATAGTTGAACTCTGAGTAATTCACATAGATCATAATCTGCATTTTGTTTGATCATTTCATATTCTGTGTAGATGGTAGTGCCAGATACATAATTTTCCCAACTCGAGTGGTAAAGCTTGTATCCTATGACCATAGATGCAAATTTTACATCAACCTCAGCAATATGTTCTATAGTCATTGCCCTTCTATCCCAATGTGAGCCAGTCACTTTAGTAACCTCATCATTCTTTACTGACTTTTATACAGGAAGTCTCCCGGAGGAATTCAAGCATGTGACTGCACATATAGGTTCCTTGGTAATTTTGAATGGCACGTCTAGCCACATGAATTCATCATGCACACGACTCAGTATGTATCAAACCCACTCATTCTCCTCAAATATAGGAAATTTCGTGAATTACACAATTTTTTTGTCTACTAGGGATTGAAATTCAAGTTTCACAGAGAAACCCTCTTGAACTATGTGATTAGAGTACAATTCCAATAGCTGTGCACTACCCAAATCTTCAATATTAGTGTGCACATATGCCCTAATATCTTCTATATGAAGAACTCCGTACGAAACCGATGAAAATGCTCCTAGGGGTTATGTGTCTATGGAATTATATGGATGCCATTTGAACTTTGGTCATGGCCTATCCTTGACTTCAACCAAAAGAGAGGTAGACATAATTGCGAGCAAAAAAGTTTATAGGTTTTGCAATAAATACCTTTCAGAGACGAAACGAAGACTGATCGCAGATTCTCTTCTTTACTTGGATCCCTTCTCAATTTGGCAAAGATCACCTCAGAGCACTCCAAACTTCTTTCGTTTGAAAGAAATATGAAAAATGAAAGTGAAAACCATTCTTTTATCGTCATCGAACCTAAATCCTTACTTTTTGAATAAATGCCCTTGCCCTAATTCAATTGATTCTCTGTCTTTTATATTCCAAGGCAGATAACTCTTATGTGGATTTACAATTTTCTCCATTGATGTCGTAGATTTGTTTCACAATGTCTAAAGAATATCCAATTTCCTACTAGACTCATCTGAATTCCAGTATCAATCACTTGTAGGGGGTTTGATAAATTTCCTTGACAACTCCCCCTAAGGAAAAGACTAAAAATTAATTTCCAAAGGTATTACCAGAAGTAACTTCTGGTGACGATCCACTTCCTTCTGTAGAGGAATTCTTCTTCATCCATTTCTTTTGCATCTGCTTCTTTATCTCATCAGTAGTGATTTTTCCTTTTCCCTTAACATCTGGTTGCTTGTTATGTCTTACCAAACCTATTTTGTTAACATAATCTAGAGGTGTGACTGAATTTGTTGCAATTGTAGCACACAACACTTTTCTGTCTAGCCCAACCGTTCCAATGATTTTGTCTTGATCTGCATTGGTTAGCAATGTGTCCAAATATATTACATGCATAACATCTGACATTTCTAATAAATTTATGCATCATAGTTCTGCATTCACTTGACTTATGACCATATTTATGACAATTAAAACAATGAATTGAGAATGATTGTCTACTTATGTTCACCCTACTCCTACACTGAGAAGCCATATGACTAAATTTGTTGCAAGTATAGCAATAACCATTAAATATTTGAGCATTAGGTCTCATTACCGGATTCCTTCTAGGTTCATTCATCTGGTTTTCTTGCCAGAATTTTCTTTGTACGAAAGTCCTTTGTTCAGAGTTCCTTTGTCCAGATCCAGAGTTTTCTCCTTCTTCATATCCAAGACCTCGTTTGTCACCATCAGTTCTTTGTCCCTTGATTAATTCATCAAGTTTGGCTGAACTTGCTTTGAATTTCTCCTTGAACTCATTTGCAGTAGCAAGTTCATCTCTGAGATGATCAAGTTGTTTTTCAAGCTCCTCTTGATTGTTCTTGGATTGATCCAATTCATTTTCTAATCGAATGCATTGTTCAGATTTTTCTTTTAGAGATTGTGCAAGCTTTTCTTCATTATTATTTCTATCCTCAAATTCCTTGGTCATCTTCATCATGATGGATTCCGTCTCATGCTTCAAAGCAACATTTTCTTGGGAAAACTTTTCACATTCTTCTATTTTCTCTTTCAGGGCTTGATCAAGAGTTGTTCATCTTCACTGGTTTTGTTCTTCTGCTTAAGCTAACCACATATTTCCTTTCTTTTCTCCCTTGATTCATTAATCTTATCTTTCAATGTCTGGATGAATTTTTCTACATTTTCAAGATTTTCTTGCAGTTCCTAGATCTCAGATTTTGACTGGTCAAGATCATCCAAGGCCACCATGAGTTGTTGTTGAAGACTGCTTGTATCCATTGAGAACACTTTCCAAGATCTCCCCAAGCTATTAGAATTCTTTCAAGGAATGAGCTCTGATACCAATTGTTGGAAACAAGCAACACTAAGAGGGGGGGATGAATCAATGTTCTACAAAAAATGATCCTTTTCTTCTGATCTTTAATCCACTTAAAAATTTTAATTAAAATCAATAAGTAGAGACTGAAAACAGGAAACCACACAACCATAACATAAGGATTTTTATGTGGAAACCCTGTTAAGGGAAAAACCACCGTGGATGGCCAATCCACAATAAGTTCTGAGTATACTCAAAAGAAATATTACAAAGTGAGAATGCACTTGCATTCAGGCTCACTTCCTAGAGCTCACTACTAAAAAATGGACTTACTGTCCTTACAATAGTTTGGATTAGATCTAAAAGGATTGAACTGACTGAATAGCATCTACCAATGCTTGATTGCAGTTTCAATTAAGCTCTGATGATGAACTTCTGTCCTGATGACTGATACCGAACTTCTGCCCTTTACTGCTCAAGTTCGCATACAAAAATATTTAGGCACAAGTGAAACTGCACATGATATCGCTCAAAATATCTTTTGACATTCGCAACATGCATCCATGCACCTTCTACTACTACTAAAATGATATATCCGATCATCTAAATATATTCGTGATTAAGGATTTAATCGCCACAAGTCGGCTCAACAAAACTTAATAATATTTGCAACTATCGGCCCAAATCATGAACAATTTCAATGCGTATCTAAACAAGTCAGCTAGAAAGTAGCTAGGACCAATAATTAGGCATCTGAATTTGAAAACAACTTAAATAAGTTC
This sequence comes from Sequoia sempervirens, assembly GCA_007258455.2. NCBI lineage: Eukaryota > Viridiplantae > Streptophyta > Pinopsida > Cupressales > Cupressaceae > Sequoia > Sequoia sempervirens. The sequence continues at coordinate 23,912 of VDFB02158130.1, read as the reverse complement.
ACTTTTATACATCCACAATGTACCACTTACATTGAGTCGGCTCTATCAAGCAAATAAACGGAAAATGTCCTACCGGACCTCCAAACTCATATAACAACTAATACAATACCCCAAAACTCAATGAAATGACAATCCACGTGCTCAACAGGTAATTACAAAGATCCACAACACAAAAAAATGATCCGGTGAAGCTAACTGACCAGATACTTTGTTCCACATTCTACTTCATCTGCCAATATGAATGGATAGAGATCTATGGACCATGGAGATGACCTTAGTTGCCATCAATGACAACATTATAAGCCAAAAACCATCTCACAAAATCATATGCAAATAGATTCATGAGCATGTTGGAAAATTGATTCTATCATTGCTACATGGCCACAACAATGAGATGCATCCCGATGATCAAGACATACTATAGCACGTTGGACTCTTGTGGGTATTCACCATACTAGAGATCTGCTATCACACTCCAATGCTGATGGCACTCATGGATTATTGGGATGCCAACATATCTTCATTCTATTTGTTGATGGGAGAGATGATCGCCACCCTTGAGGACGTCTACCACAACATGAACCTACCTATCTAGGGAGAGTGGGTAGCCTATGTTGAGGGGAAGATGGTGCAAGACGCCCATGAGACCCAACAATACTGCCTTGAGTGGGTGATTCCAAGGGACACCATAGGCCACATTTACATGTGATGGCTGGAGCAAAGGAGAGTGGTGATGCCACTTGTATGCCAAGTTATGATAGTTGTTGTTGTACTATGGATTGTGATGGATGGATGAGGCTTACACTTGCATGGGGGCCTCATCCATTACATCCATATAATAGAGGAGAGGCACAATTTTCTCTTAGGGTAGGAGTATGCTCATACATTGCTACCATGATATCGGGTGCTATATGCACTATGAGTACCATAGCTTCACGGTCTACACACTACAATAGGCTTCAGTGTTTGAGCATATTAGATGCATGAGGTCGGTCAAGTTTCCCCTCAGCCTAGCACATGGTATGCCTCTCATGCATGCATAACCCCTAGTGCGTGATTGGTGGTACAACATGGTATTTTGGCAACTATAGATGGACTCATTACGGGCATGCAACATCAGATGGCATTCGTATAGGTAGATAGACTTCTAGATGACTGATAGGAGGTAGCTACACAAGATGCAACATGATCAAATCCTAGTGGGTCTGTCAGACCGTATTATAGTATCATATTATTAGCATCAGGTGGCCCAGTAGTTTGGGTAGGTTTAGACCATCCCACTGGTTGTTCCTATGTACGTGCGATTGGATAGGATCATGACTCGAGTAGGAGATTTATCCCATCTGAATATCATAGACATATCACTAAGTGATGATGGGTCAGACAATGATGATTATCCCTTGACCCTTCCAACTAATGATGTCAATGTCACCCACGGTTTTGCAGAGTGATGGGCAACGATGGGTTCAATCCTAATTTTCTAGGAAGGTGCCCCTGAGGGAAATACTAGTGCATAGGGATAGGTGGTGAGGGGGGAAAGGAAAAAAAATTGGAGCATTGGAGAGGTCGAGACAGTAATGACATGTATCTTCACTCCCACATGCAGCCCCCACATCATTAGCGACACCTAGTAGGCAGGCGGTAGCGCCTCCCCCTAATCTACACTGATAGGATGGAGACCCATGTACGAATGTGATACATGCTATTTCATTTCAATTCTTTTTCCTTTCAACTTTCTCATATATATATACATGGTTTTGTATGATATGGTATTGATAGTGTCCACTTTCTTTGTGGTTGTAGTGGACACACAAGAGTGAATCACCTTCATCAAGTGATGCATATCAGAGGTTTCCCTAGCTATCTAGATCCATTAGATGATCTTCGATGCATACAAGCCTTTGTTAGTAGGGTTCCATGCACACCTGTTTGAGCCTTAGCGCACATGAGGATGGTGTATGAGGAGACACAGGTCGAGGCCATCCAGAGGATCATGAAGGTGGCCACCATGATCAGGAAGTGAGATCATCAAGTTGCAAAGCTCCTCACTACCTTAGTTGAGCGAGACTAGGCTGTGATGTGGGCTGAGATTGTCATAGCAACATGATGCCCTATAGATCTATATTGATGACCTTGGGAGGTAGGAATATTTGGCGAAGATGGAAACTGCTAATCCCCTAGTGAAACAACTCTGGGAGGAGCTCCAGTAGGCTTGTGAGCAGGAGGCATCCTTGCAGGATTGTGTCATGCAACTACGGGAGGATGCAATAGATCTTAGAGGGGATATCTGAGGTCTATAGTCATGGAAGATGTCTTTGTCGCAATCTCATCGATCACATTCATACACATATATCTAGTATTCTCCTCCACCAGTACCACCACCAACACTAGAGAGCACGAGGAGCCACACACACCTGGGGGCTAGAGGCTCAATTTTTGCATGCTAGATTTTGTATACCAGATCATTTTTAATGTATATAATTTTTGATGTATAGATACACATATATATATACAAACACCACATTTTGACATAGTGGTGTGATACATGTACACAAATTTTTTGATATATATATATATGAGATTTTTTTTACCGACATCATATTTTTCTTATGTGTATTTATGTTTCATGTATGATTATGTGATGGATATATGTTTATGGATGTATACTTAGATTATATTCTATCATCATTTAGTAAACACACATGGATGCATCCTTAATTAAATACAATGATGATCAAATACTTGAAAAAAAGATGTTAATCAAACATAATGCACGAATACACAACATAATAAAATATATGTATATATAATTCCTAATTAAAGAAATCAATTACATACACATGTTTACATCATAACACAAACTAAAAATAAAATGTGTTAATGAAGGAATTTCATAGCATAATGAATTGCAATCCCCGAAGAGGAGTGAGTGTCATGCATATGGAACATAGACTCTATGCATAGTATCAATAGAGATGCATTGCATTGAATCTTTATTTTAGAGGTGTACCATCCATAAATGATAGTCCATACATGCCAAAACCATACACGTAGGTGATGTTGCAAGGACCTAACCAATTAGGGTTGAAATTCTGCTTTTGATCATGTGGTACATTTGCATTTCTCTGATTCTCATAGAGAACAAGATCACCTATCTTGAATGTGTGAGAAAGAACACCCTAATTGTAATGTTTAGAAAAATATCATTGATAATCTTGGAGATGTTCGCAGGCCTGTAATCAACGATCATTGATTATGCCAATCTTTAATATGTTTGTTCACTATTTTTTGAAGAATCAACTCGAGTTTTTTTAGATGATTTAACTTGGCCATTAGATTGAAGATAATATGTGTAGTGTAGAAAATTGTATAACTTTATAATTTCACACTATCTTTTCATCCCTGTAACTAATTGGAATTAATTAAGCTTCTAATTGACCAAATTATGCATTCCAAAGCCTTATTATTCCCATTTTCTTAAAAGGAAACCTATATTAAACAATTTCTAACATTAATTAAATCACCTTGGAAATTGAGTGTCCTGGACTTAGGTCCTAGAACCCATTCGTCCAAGGGCGAATGGGTCCCCTTTAAGTCCTAGGACCCAATTTTTAATATGTTTTTGGCAGCATTTTAATGATTTAAATTCAAGTTTCAAGTGTCAGATTTTGTAATCTAATTTTAGGGAAATTAGATAAACACCTATAAATACATAGTCTTTTTATCAATTCAAATCATCTAGCATTAAGGAAACTTTCATAAGAGCAAATATTACTGTCAACAACATTAAAGAGTAGATTTATCAATCATTTACAATAGTAATCAAGATCATATCATTATGTCAAAGTTCATGTGTGTTCATGTCATGTTTGGAGCTAACACTATGATGTAGGTTTCGAGCATTCAAGAATCAAATCAATCAATTAATCAATCCAATTCATTCAAGATCCAAGCCTTAGAGTGATGTGTTTGACTTCAGTCCTCTAAGGGAAACTATTAAGGGTTTGGTGAGTTGTAACAAGAAAGTGTTCATTCATCAATTACTTCATTTTGTTACTATTTCATTATCAAGGTTTAATTACCAAACATGGGGTTTGACTAAGGCAAACCCCTATTCACCCAAAAATAATTTTTTTTGCTTCTCTCTTTGTATGTGAAGATTTAAAAATGAAGTAGGACTAAAATTTCATCAAAGGAGCATTTCTACAAAGTTGCATTTGTTGCATTCATTGTTGTCAAGCTACAAAAATTCACTTGTAGATTTTATTTCTGGCTTTCTAACAGTCAAACTTGGAGGAATTAGAAGCTTAGATCTGGGATTAGAGGACTACAAAAAGTATTTTTGGACCCCTGCACTGGGAACCATTCACCCTAGGGCGAACTAGTCCTATTACAGGCCCTAAAACCCACTTTTTATCATAGGTTCACACTAGTCTTCCCTTCTCAGATCTTCCTACAAATTGTTATTTTCCATTTCTGTTATCATAGAATTCTGCATTTCAAGTGATAGGTCATATAATTCATTTGGTTCATGCAATTTAAATAATTATAAAATATTGCAAATCATTAATTTCTATCATAAAAAGTAGAGATCTAGAAGATCCAGAATAGGGTTGACTCACCTCAAGGCTAAAAGTAAATTCTGTCCCTTCATGATCTCTCTTTTCAATGAAATTAAGGGAGAGGGGTGTTTCAATCCTAGGTCATTTCATCATTGTATATTGATTGAATTCATTCCCCCTTTTCCTTTCATTTCATTTTGGTGAACCTGACATTATACATCATAAATTTTGATTTGGAAGTCTCTAAAACCTTAGATCTAAGATTTGCATTAGTTTGTCTGCATCACATTTAGGGTTTCAAAATTACATTTTTGCATCATTTAAATTCACAAAAATTCAAAATTCTTGCATATATTTCACATAGTAATCTGCATAAGGGCATCTTTTAGTCATTTACATTCAAAAATTCAGTCAAAATAGAATCTCAAAAGTTGTCATTTTTTTTCCTTTTTTCCATCAAATTACATGTGAATTTAATCATCAATTTTTGTAAATCTATAATTGAAAGATTTTGTTTGCAACCTGAAACATAGAACTTAAACATTAACTCAGAAAATAAAAATTAAATATTTCAAATCGTTGTACAAAGACCCATTCTCCCTTGGGAAAACCTGTCCTTATATCAGTAATTTTTCAAATTTTTGGGCATAAATTCATCTTTGTCTGCTTTATCTCTTGTTGTTTGCAAATATTAGTTTCAGTTTCAAAAGTGGCAATTTTTTGTAGGTTTTTGCATTTAAGTCAATTGATCAAAACAAGTACATTATTCAAAAGTAAAATTTGCATTCAAAAGACATCATTTTCAAGTTTTTGCATTCTAAAATAAGTATATCTCATATTCTAGATCTAAAAATTGTAATATATTTTCTTGTGTTTTCTATTTTGGGGTACACTTTGGTTTGGTAAAACTTGTATGAGTATTATAACCTAGTGTCCTATTTCCAATACTTTAGTGAGACATAGTTCGAGACTCATGGCATCACGTGTTGGTACATTAGTTGTGGATCTTGGGTTTTCCAACTCTTTCACTCCTAGTATTGACACTAGTCAACCCATGTTGGACTCTATCCCTGATGCTATGATTGGATACATTGACATTCAACCTTGTAAGGGATAAACCAAATTGTCTCTTGACATTGCTTTCTCACAAATGACATAATTAAACATGCACCCGATGGTCCTCTTTACATAGCCGAAAGAATCAATGACAAGCCTACTCATGGGATATTAGTTGATCTTGTGTGTGTAGAGAACTTGATCATTGAGGAATTCTTGTTTGTGCATGAAATTTACCAAGATTATTATGAACAATTGAAAGCATGGATCAAGAAACATGATGGTTTTTCTCACCCTACAATAGGTTCGATCACTCTCCCATTAAAAGTTGGACTAAAACAATTAAATGTCTCATTCTCCACCATCCCATCATTAGACCAATTTCATGTGAAGTTAGGCTACCCATGGCTACACTCCATGGATGTCGTCCCGTCAGTTATTCATAAATGCTTGAAATTTCCATTTGGCAATGAAATTTTTACTGTACATCATAGTGGGTTTAATCCTATGTCTTCTTGTGGGAATTTTTCATTGGATTTCTATTGGTTTGAACCTATGGAACCTATGGAACCTATTAAGCCTCGTGAAGAATTATTTTTCAAATATTATCAAAATTTGAAGGCAAAGTGCATAGCGGAATTATCCCTTAGCAATATTCTCAATTCCATGAATGCTCTTCCTTCTCAACCTATCATTGATGAACCTATGATTGAGCCAAAATCCCTTCTAAGTAACCAAGAAAAATCCACCACAATTCCTCTGCCCATTTCCTACAAAAGACTAAGAGATAACCATACAACTACTTTGGTGCCTCCTAAAATCAAACAAGTTTATAAACTTGAAGAGAAAGTGGTTGACCAATCTCTGATGGTTCCTTTCGTTCCTCCCTTGTAGGAAGAAAATAAACCAATGGTTGATAAACCTGTTCCTACACCATCACGACTTGAAAACCATGCAAGAAGAAACTGAAATGCTAAAGAGCATAGGTGTAGACGTTGTGCTATTGCTCATCAGTTAAAAGAAAATAACAAACCAACAAACCAAGATCAAAATATAACTCAAATAAAGCATGATGATTCACCACCTTCACCACAACAAAAACATGAACCTATAATGGATATTGTTATTAGACCTCCCATTGTGATTAATTTGGATGATGATGATGAGATTGTTAAGATTGATGAGGAAGTGCATAATGAGGTGAATTTTTTACTTTCCTCTTCCATGAACTTAGATGGGGGAAATCATGATGATACTCCTAACAAGATTGAATCACCATGTGTTGAAATTGGTGATTGTCTTAGTATGGCACTTGTTGTTTCCCCTTTGGATAGTTATCCACCTTATGTATATAATGAGCAAGATTGGGATGTAGATGACGTGCTTTGGGTGGTTTGCATGTGACATACAATTCTTTTCTTTGTCTTCTTTTCATGTTCTTTGTGATTGCATGTGTTTAATTTGATACCCCATACCATGCTACTTGGCATGTCTTTATGTTTGTGAAATTTATTTGGATGACCCTTGTTACTTCATTGGTGCAAGGATACAAAGGAAGCAAACCTATCATGACATTCTTCTATTTGCATCTTCATTCTTTTATACGTTGTAAACATTATATTTTCTTTTATCTCGTGTTTTCCTTTTGGGAATGATACAATGTGTTGAGACATTTAGGTCTCTTCCATGTTGACCCAAAAGCTTTTGTTTTATTTTTCTCTCTATGTGTCATTCTTCCTTTGTGTTTGTTGTTCTATGAGTATTTGGGGAATGATGATGGTTCCAAGCTCTATTATATCACTATAGCAAGTGATGCAATATAGGGGTTCCAAAACATTCAAACAATCTCAACTTATCTAAACTCAACCAATTCTTGCTTGTTCATACAACTTGGACTCATGCCTCCTTCACAAAACACTTGCTTCAAAACACTCAAATTGAGATTAGGGCATAAAACCTCTTGTTGAATCCTCAAACCACCTTAAACAACAAAAAAATGACTGCCTCAAACCCAATCAAGTTCCCTCAAACAATGAACTCACACTTGTCCAAATATCCACTCATAAGAAGTCTATTCGCTAGTAGTAGTCCAAATTGGAAAAATCAAGCATATCTCTCACAATTCTCATCAAACCCACTAACTATCTATCATTTTAGATACCCATTATTGTCTACTTTAACATTTCTCAAAACCACATACTTTTGTTTTGGAGCATGTCATCGAAATGGTTGATGCTACGCTGTCCTCCATGTCTAATTAGGCCTATTTTTCAAAGGAAGTATACAAAAAACCTTGTCTCAATTTAAAAACACTTCTCAAATCTTCTCCATAGGTCTTAAATGGCCTAAATAAACAATTTTCAAGATGTGAAGCACCTACTAATTCTTCAAGTTACCAAACCCTCAATTTAACCCTTTTTCAAGAGGGTTTATTGGAAAATAATGCTCCAACCTTCCAGTAACTTTGCCAATGCTTCCAACACACTTAATGATACCTACACATGCTTAAAATTCCATTAGCTATCCATTACTAACACTGTTTCATCGAACTCCTTAAAACCATCATTTTCATGCCTAAATACACTCAAAATATCCTAGGGAAGCACTCAAAAACTCCATCAAATCCAACTCCCTACTCAAATAAACCAAATAAAATATACACCTACTTATTTAGGACCCATTCCACTAGTTATAGAAATCATAGTCGGTGGAATGGTCCTTTAACACATTTTAAAGGCTCTCAAACCCTTAATAGGGTATTACAGACCTGCTACAAAAAAATAACTCAAACTCCTCCCAAATTCAATGTGAAATGCTCAAACCAAATGAAAAATGATGTCAATTCATGCCTCCTATGAATTCATAAACTTTTAGAGAAATTTTTCTCTATACGGAACTGTACCAGGCTAGTAAACAGGAAGATTACATAGAAAATACCAGAAACAGTGATATTCTTCTAGTTTTTACTCCAAAAACCACCAAGGCCCATTTACATTGAGATCCTCCACATATTTAAACCCTTTCCACCTAAGAACCAACTGACTCAACTGATACAAACTGATTTTTTTAACTTCAAACCATTGGCATTCCAACTTGTACACTTTTGCAACTTTCTTCCAAGATGCCACTTTTTACAAATATGCCAAAATATGACAATGTGAACTTACGGACCTCAAATACATGATAAAATTACCTTGTCCTATGAATCTAGATTCAAATCATACCAAAACATGACATTAGACCTTTCACCTTCCAAATGTTGCACTCTTGACAACTTTTACAATCTTGCATTTTTTCTGCATTTTTTACATCATTTTGACAATATTGCAACACTTACAAAAGTGAACCCTAATACATGTCAAATGGTCTATTTAGACCTTATTTTATTAACAAAATACTTCAAAACCCTAAGACAACCTATCAAGGAAAAAAATTTACCAATTTCATTTGACTTGAATTGGTGCTCCTGCACTAGCAAGACCTATGTTGATCTTGAATCCATGGATCCCTTATGTGTTATCTTTGGATTACATGTGGGGAAACCTCCTTTTTCATGAAGCGACTTTATTTGAAAACATATCATTGGCATAGGGATTTCCAAATAAGCTCTCATGGCCCTTTTTATCAATTAGCATTCATCATTTTATACTTTAAAGTAATTTATCACAACATGGTGTTTAGCAATTTATTTAAAGTGGGGGCATGTGTTGGCATTATTTCATTGATATCATTTCATTTCGGTATTGATCATTTTTGCACTGACTTATGGGTACACAATTTTTGTGATGAATTTACCTGTGTGCCACCCTTTTTATGAGTACACACCTTGGATACCTAGTGTGTGTTTCTCATCCTTTGGGCCCACCTAGTGAACAACAGATTTTCACTAGCCCTCTTGAGTATTTTGTTCGCATAGTTGACAACAGGTTTTAACTTGTGAATGTTTTTTTGGAAAAATAGCTGACGCTTGATCCATACATGTTGGACAAATAGTCGAGGCTTGATCCATACTTTTCCTTTCCTTTTCTCTTTGCATTGATTTTTTTATTGTATGATTGTGTATCTTGTGTCGTTGCTGCATTTTGTGCCTTTGTTGGTTTGCCATGAGATCTTAGATCTTGGGGGCTTGATCATCTTCCTTGATCCTTGTCATCTTATCTTTCCAATAGTTGTACAATTAGACTTCTCTTGACTTATTTGTCTACTTTAGTGTGAGTTTGAGCTTGAGCTCATACTCTCACTAAAGTGGGGGCTAAATATGGCATAGAAAATTGTATACCTTTATAATTTTACACTGTTTGCATCCCCTTAATTAATTGGACTTATTTAAGCTTCTAATTGACTAAATTATGCATTCCAAAGCCTTATTATTCTTTCTTTTTGAAAAGGAAACCTATGTTAAACAATTGCTAACATTAATTAAATCACCTTGGAAATTGAGTATCCTGGACTTAGGTCCTAGGACCCAATCACCCAAGGGAGAATGGGTCCCCTTTAAGTCCTAGGACCCAATTTTTAATATGTTTTTGGTAGCATTTTAATGATTCAAATTCAAATTTCAAGTGTCATATTTTGGAATCTAATTTTTGGGAAATTAGATAAACACCTATAAATACATATTCTTTTTATGAATTCAAATAATCTATCATTAAGGAAACTTTCACAAGAGAAAATATTATTGTCAAGAGCATTGAAGAGCATATTTATTAGTCATCTATAGTAGCAATCAAGATCATATCATCATGTCAAAGTTCATGTGTGTTCATGTCATGTTTGGAGCTAACATTGTGATGTAGGTTTCAAGCATTCAAGCATCAAATAAATAAATAAATCAAGCCAATTCATGCAAGATCCAAGCCTTAGAGTGACGTTTTTGACTTTAGTCCTCTAAGGGAAGCCATTAAGGGTTTGGTGAGTTATAACAAGCAAGTGTTCATTCATCAATTCCTTCATTTTGTCATTATTTCATTATCAAGGTTTAATTACCAAAGATGGGGTTTGACTAAGGAAAACTCCCATTCACCCAATAAATATTTTTTCTTCTCTCTCTGTATGCATAGATTTACAAGTGAAGAAGGACTAAAAGTTGATGTAAGGAGTAGTTTTACAAAGTTACATTTGTTGCGTTCATAGTTGTAAAGCTACAAAAACTCACTAGCATATTTTATTTCAGGATTTATGACAATCAAACCTAGAGGAATCAAAAGCTTAGATATGAGATTAGAGAATTGAAAAAATTATTTTTGGACCTTTGCATTAGGAATGGTTCACCCTAGTGTGAATCAGTCCTGCTAGAGGCCATGAAACCCACTTTTTTTTTATCACAGGTGCATGCTAGTATGCCCTTCTCAGATCTGCCTGCAAATTGTTGTTTCTATTTCTTTTATCATAAAATTTTACATTTCAAGTGTGAGGCCATATAATTCATTTAGTTAATGCACTTTAAATAATTCCAAAACATTGCAAACAAACATTTCTATCATAAGAAAGTAGAGATCTAGAAGATCCAAAATAGGGTTCACTCAGCTCAAGGTTGAAAGTCATTTCTATCCCTTTGTGATCTTCTCTCTTTCTAATGAAATTAAGGGAGAGAGGTGTTTGAATCTGAGGTCATTTCATCATTGCATATTGATTGAATTCATTCCCCCTTTTCCTTTCCTTTCAATATGGTGTAGAAAATCTATGTTGAATGTGAAAATTTTCCAAGAATTGCTTCACCTCTTTGTTCTTAAATGAAGTACCATTATCAGAAACAAGGGTAGAAGGCAATTCAAAATGAGCAATGATGTTATTTAGAAGAAAGCTATAGATCGCTTCAGCATTAGTGGATCGAGGTGGAGTGGAGTTGACCCACTTCGTAAAGTAATCAGTAATGGTAATGATGAAGATATGTCCTTTAGAAGAAGGAGGTGATATTTTACCAATAATATCTAGCCCTCATTTTGCAAATGGCCAAGGAGAGGTTTGATTTTGAAGCTCTTGTATAGGAGACCAAATGAGATTGTTATGTTGTTGACATTGAGGGTATTTCTTGACAAAAGAAAAGTAGTCATGCTCCATTTTTTGCCAATAATATCCCATGTGAATTGGTTTACGCATTAAGGATTTACCATTGAAATTTCCACCCCTAGATCTTGAATGAGCTTCTTGAAGGGCAAGGGGTATTTCATCCTTAGTGAGACATCGAAGAAGAGGACCGTTATATGATTTTCGACAAAGAGTATTAGATAGAATAACATATTAGGCTAAAAGTTTTTATATTCGATTGTGAACATTTTTAGTCATGTTGTTAGGAAAAGTTTTAGTCTTTAACTAATTATAAATGTGAGAATACCATGCCCCATAGTCTACATGTGCACACACAAGACCATTGGGTTCATATTGATCTGAGACAACAGGAGAGCAGAAAATTTGAACCACAAAGTGATCTCTTCTACACTATCATCTAAGGGTACAAGGGAGGTTGTGCTTTCCATTGCATCTATGTGGCAATTTTCTCTCTTAGGAACACTGTCTATTATGAAAGATTAGAAATTATCAAGCAAGGATAAAACTAGATCTCAATACTGAGATAACTTATTCTACTTAGCCTGATACATTCCTATGATTTGATTTACCATGAATGCAAATGCGTTTAATTTTTAATGCCATCACGACACATAAGCTGACAATAAGGGATTTGTACTCAATGATGCTATTAGTGTAATGAAATTCTAATCGAAAGGATAGAGGAACTGGATTACCTTTGAGTGAGATTAAGACTACACCTACCTCAGAGCTGGTTTGACATCTTGATCCATCAAAGTGAATTTCCCATATAGGTTCATGGTCTAACACAAATATATTTTCTTCAGGAAATAAATCCTGATTAGGGAAGGAGTAAGATGAGGGAGCTTCCATGAATTGATCGACAATATCTTGACCCTTGATCGCTTTCTAAGTTAAAAATTTGATATCAAACTTAGAAAGTAACCTATTTCGCCAACCTTCCCAAAAGATCGGTTCTAGTGAAAAAATGTTTAAGAAGATCACATTTTACAATAACATGAGTTTCAACATTAAGAAGATAATGTTGTAACCTCCACGTTGCAGAAATGAGAGTGAGATATTATTTCTTCATGGTAGAGTATCGAGTTTCATAATCAACTAGAATGTAACTAATATAGTAGGACACTCTTTCCTTACTATCATCATCATGTTGAGCTAATACAACTGCTAAGGCATGAGGTGATGTAGAAATATAAAGTAAAAGGGGTCTATCCTACATAGACGACATCAAGATAGAAGGATTGGCCAAATAACTTTTGATTGACTCAAAATATTTTTCGCACTCATCATCCCATCAAAAGTGGACATCTTTCTTCAACAAACACATGAATGGAAGGGTGCAATCAACCAGCTAAGATAAAAATCTACGAATCACCTGAATATTTCCTTGCAAACTACATAGTTGAGAGATGTTTTTTAGAGGAGGCATGTTAACAATTACATAAATTTTATTTGTGTCAACTTTGATTCAACAATGAGAGATGATAAATCCTAAAATCTTGTCGACATCTACACCAAAAACATACTTAAGAGGATTCAGTCTCATTTTATAGAATCAAAGCCTTTTGAAGATAAGATAAAGATTCTCGATGTAATCTTGATGAGTTGTAGACTTAGCCAAGATGTCATCAATGTGATATTATAGGATCTTGTGAATGAAATAATGAAAGATAATTCATTTCCCATTGGAAAGTTGCTCCAACATTCTTTAACCCAAACAACATGACCATGTAGCAGAAAGTACCCCAAGGGGTAGTGAAGGCTATCTTATACTGATCTTCTAGGTTAATACGATTCCGATTATAGCCTGAGAATCCATCCATAAGGGACAATAAGGAATGACTTGTAGTCGAATCTAAAATCATATCAATATTAGGTGACAAAAAATCATCCTTAAGAGAAGCCTTGTTAAGAGCACGAAAATCTATGTAAATACGAATATAGTCATTAGGTTTACTAACAACGACGATATTTGATGTCCAAGATGAATAGTCAATATGATGGATAAAACCAGATTTCAAGAGCTTTTCTATCTCATTCTTGACTAATAAAGTGACCTTGGGATTCCTCTTACGAATATTTTATTTAATCGGCTTTGCATCGAGACATAGTATGATATTGTGAACCACTGTAGAATCATCAATACTGAGCATTCCCTCATATGACCAAGAGAAAATATTAGGATGAGAATGTAACAAATTGGCATGCTATTTAAACTCTTGTAATGAAAGACATTTTCCTATCTTAATTGCTTTTTCAAAAGATTTAGGATCCATAAAAAACATTGAAGTATCCCCCTTAAGGAGAGTACTATGTTCTTCAGGATGAGATATAGAAGTGTTATCATCCACATTAGAAAATGGGTCCTTCTCATCAACACTCATAATAGACTCTCCAAAGTATGCCTATTTATTCAAGTGATACAAGAATAATAATTTATGGTGATAAGAAGGAAATTGAGAGTAGGCACCTAAGAACTCTTATAGCGCTTATTCTAAAGAGAAAAAATCTAAAGGAACTTTTTTGGAGTCTACCTTGTGTTCAATAAATTTAGGATGAACTAATTTAAAAGGAGGCTCAATGAAAATCATGTTGACATTCAACCATGGTTTCCTTTTAGACTTTGTGTGACAGTATCCAATTCCCATATTATGCTTCCGATGATAAAACTATATGGGGACATTAATACCTTGTTCACTACATCCACAACCGTTACCTCCATAACTGTGCTTAGATAAAAGATTGAAACTTGGACCATAGGATTTTTTTAATTTTTGGGAAGGAGGATGATCAACATAAAGAGTGTGATTCCAATAACGAGTATCGTACTCCTCTACAGGGAAATAATCATCCTTCTTAGTAGGAATGCAAACACTATCCTGTTTAATAGAAGCATGATTATCTTCCTCAGTAGAGGCACTATCATCTTGCTTAACAAGAGCACAATCAATTTCCTTAGTGGGCAGAAAATCAACTTTCTTGATAGAGGTGTATGAGTTCATCAAAATATCTATGCGGCTAGGGTCTAATTTTTAATCCTTGATAAAAGATTGAATAAAGTCCAAGGACCCCCAATCATCACTGAGACATGCATTCGATTTAAAAGAAATAAAAGGGGTAGACTTAGGATTCATTTCTTTAGGACAATATTCCTTAGAGACATTTGTCTCAAGAGTAGCCTTTAGAACAAGCACTATTGGAGTAGATGTCAACACATTAGAAGATAATGAAGGAATACAAATTTTAAGAGTAGAAGAAACCGAGGCTCGACCAACAGTTGCCAACTCAAAAATGTGTATAGCATCAGGGTCAACCTTGATTATAACTACTTTGTTATTAGCAATAAATTTTATAGAATGATGCAAAGTAGAAGTGACTTCTCCTAAAGCATGAATCTAGGGTCTTCCCAAGAGAATATTATATGGTAATGGTCCTAGGATAATGTATACCAGGGTGGGTATGGTACAATGAGTCCCAATATCAAAGGAAATATAATTGTCTGTAAGGCTTGATGACCGATGTTATCAAATCCATGATTGTACAAAGAAGAAACGACAAGAGAATATGAATCAATTTTAATTTTAGGCAGTTAGAAATTGATGCTACATATGTTAAGTTCCGAACTAGTATCAACAAGAGCACACCTAATGCCAATATTATTAATATTAATTATTATCATTAAAGGATCCACTTGATTTTGTGCCTCTAGAGGTGGGAATTCATGTGGATAGAGATATTTAGCGAATCTACACAAATATGAGCCATCAACACTTTAACATCCCTTGACCCAAAAAAAGAAGAAAAGAGGATCTTTTGCAAGGCTTCTTGAAGCATACCTTGGTAAACTGAATTAGTCTAAAGAAAATCCCATAGTGAGATCTTGGTAAGAGTAACACGAAGCTGCTCTACAAGATCATACTCACGAGATGCCTTAACTACAGGTTTAGGTGCTTGAGGGAGACTTGGTTGAGAAGGCGATAAATAAGTAGCTTGATTAAGATTTTGTTGATTCCTTCTAGTATTCTAAGTATGGGATACCACTCTATAAGAGGGAGTCTTAGATTTCATAAACCTCATGTAAAGGTCTGACATGTCACTTGTGAATGAGACCCCACGAATAGAATAATTCTTTTAGGAGACGGGCTAGCCAAAGTCACGTAAATGATGGGTCTTTTAGGCCTTTGACTGGAAGCCAAGACTACTACATTCAATAACTCTTCAAATTGTGAAGAAGAAGGTTGTGATGAAGAAGTTTGTTTATCATAACTACAAATATAAGGATATGCCTCAAATAAATCATCTAGGGCATCATCTAACATATCAAAATATTGTTTAGAAAATGCATTGTCAAAAACATTAAACTTTAAAAAAAAAGATACGACATGATTTAGTTCACATCAGGTTTAGAAAAAATGTAAGGGAGGGGATTTTATACTCTCGAGTCTCTAGGACAAAGAAGAGTCTTCAAGGAGTGAATAGCCCTTGATTACCTCAAAGTACAAGCTCAAGTGACAAAGTGTGAAAGGAAGAATATTGCAATAACTTGACCAAACAAAATACTAAGCTAGAATGATAAAACTATAAATTACAAATAACTTATTAAGAATTATGAAATACTAATTACAAATCAGAAAGCTTTAGACTTACAGATTCTACCCCCAAAAGGGAAAAGTCTTGACCAACAGATGATTGCGCGCCACGGGGATGTCTACACCTCACATTGTCATCTCTTTCAAAATAGAGGATAAAATTCTGAAATCAGTAATATTCAATTCTTTAAAATTGAACATCTACACACATAAAGGATGAGGAAAAATGTTGGGGCTGTTTCGGGGCTTGCCTCAATCAAACCCTCTTTTTGTGTTTCCACCTCCACGGACAACCAGATAGATAGAGATAGAAAAAATGACATAAAAGGGTATGTGCAGGATCATCATGGAAAAAATAGGCCCTTAAGTGGCAAAAAAATTAGAAGAATCAGAGTTAGGAAACTTGATATAAAAATTTGAATAAGTTATCTATATTATTTCAAAAATATGTAAGAATAGAATCTGTAGCAAATTGAATGTAGTTTCTAAACTACTAGGTTTGTTTTAAAAAGAAATCTATTTGGTGAAAATTTAAAATTTCAATGCAGTAGTACTTAAATTTCAGGGAAAAATAAGAAGTAGGTGTCTATCGACCACCTAACCACAATAAAATGATAATATTTTTTATAATATTTTATATATAAGTATAGGACTCATGTCGATGTGATGCATATTTTTTGTAATTTTTTTCCAAGTAAATAATTAATTATGAATTTTTTATTACAACTTTTTAAAAATATAAAAAAACTTCGTATGTCGACCACCTTAACTTGGTCAAAACTTCATGAAATTCAAATTTTCTTTTTCTAATCCTATAGTATGTGAAGCATAGAATGTGACGCATGTTTTGGATTGAAAAAATGAGATACCATTTGAAAGCTATAGATGCTTTTCAATCAGTCTATCAATCAGGAATTTAGTCATAATTTGAATATAAAATGAATAATAATTACTTATTAAATTCAAAGTAAAGAATAATTTATATTGGTGGAAATATGAGAATCTCCTTTAAAAACCCTTTTCATTTCATCAATTTTGGGTAAAAAAAGAGTCGTCAGCCACATACCCATCATATTGCCACTTTTTGGCCCATCATGATCCTGCACATACCCAAAAATGTAATAGATGAGAAGTGTGATAGGAACAAACCTCATTGTGGAGGAGAGCCCCTATCATGAATAGATGAGATAAGTAGATGACACAAAGTAGACAAGAGAGGGTTACCATCAGTCTATGGCTCCCTTTTGGCTTGATAGATAAGATGTGCTTGCTTGCAAGAGAGCCTTGGTTGTTGACGAGACAAGAATCTGGTAGAGCTTCACTGCAGAGAGCAAGAAAGAAGAGATGTAGAAGATAATAAAGCAAGAGAGAAAGATCAAACAAGAGAGAGTGAGAATGAATGAAATAATGAGTGAAAAGAGGAGTTTTGTGAGGCTACATGGGCAAGAACAACCCTTACAATCGTATTTCTTCTGCAATGACACATGTCATGGGAAAAGGATGTGAGATAACCTCATTTGAAACTCAAAATTTTTGGGAACTCTACCAAGTCACATGAACGTCCTTGTGTCATGCATATTTCCTGCTCAAGCTTTCGCAATGCTAATGCTTTATCATTATCTCCTATGAAGTTGGAATCATGAAATTCTAACTCATAAGTTTTTTCATTAATGCGATGAGGTGCCATGAATACAACGAGCTAAATGCACAAGTGTGAAATTGCCATGGTGTGCAATTATACGACACTATAGGTGCATTACAATTGAAGCTTAATGATGCCCAAAGGATCCCACCACTAGTTCAAGGCTAGACATACATATAGGACATGCATTAACATTCTTCTAATTACATAATATTTAAGGAATTATTTGTACAAGTAGTCTTAAGGAATCTAGGGTTCCAAGCAAATAGATTGTCTAGTAAACTTATGTAGTTTTTGAGACCAAAGGATATGGATATTGAGATTGAAATTCTACATAATTGGGGTGAATGGAGCTTGCATTCAAATATAACACTCAATAGGGTTTATGGTGCTCCAGTCAAACCCATGTATTTCCAATGAGTGTATCTAATAGGGTTGCATTTTTGGAGATTTAATGGAAGCTAAATGAAATATAAAAAGTTTAATCTAACAACACATAAGAAAGGATCCTTCATTCCAAGCTCAATTATTTTTTATTATTTTTCAAATCATAGAAAAAGAAGGACTAGAATTGGTATATCCTTTATTGCAAGAATATAGGATGAAGATGGACAAGCCACAAAGTTGTGATTCTGAGCATTTAATTAATAAAATTAGGCTTGGAGTAAAGAAGTCCAAATTTTACCACTAATTTGAAAAAGTTAAGGATTTAATAATAAATTGTATCTTTGATGAAGAATTGAAAACAAGAAAAGAGAAATGGTGCACAATTGTTAGGGGTGAAGAGAAAAAGGTGAAAATTTTATCCTAGTTATCGAGGAGCATTAAGGGAAACTGAGGATCCAATTATTATAATACAAACCATGTTGGGTAATATTGATATGCCCACTCTAATAAATATTACATCAAATCCAAGGAAAGTAAGAGAAGTGGCACAATAGGAAGAGGAAGAGGTGGAGCATTCTGTGCAACAATTTGAGGTGCCAATAGCATCAAGTGATCCTCAAAAGGAACCCCCAAAGAAACCAAATGGTATTAAACCATTAATTGATTATTCAATGGACTATGTAGATACAAAGGAGGCTGAAGAGAATGCACCAAAATTGAATAAATTAAATCAAGTTCTACGCTCTCCATGTGAAGGGTGTTGATTAATGATGCAACAAAAGATAAAACTCATTGATCTCAAGGCTGGAGGAGATGCAGCTAATGACATTAGAGCCCTTTCTTGCATGTAATTCATATTAGATGATCAATTTATCAAATCTAAAAAATTTAAGGATTTTTTGACAAAAATAAAATATAAAAACTCTTTAGGAAAATGAATAAGGCAAGAGGAGAAGCTTCCCCTTAGGAACTAGAAGAAGTGACAAAGAAAGTTGTAGAAGTTGAATTTCATGTCAACAATATAATACCTAAGGAAGGATAATTTTGCAAGAGAGTGGGTATCTATTGTTTCCAAGTTGGGACATTTATTTGGTCATTTCTCTAGATACAATAAGTAGGAAAGACATTGATGAAGACGTGTTTCCTTTTGAAGAGAAAGCAAATGATTTATATTTTGGATAAGGTTTTAGTACAAATTTTGAGATCTTGAAAATATGGACAATAGCCTTTGAAAAAATAAAGCACAGGGAGCAAGAGACATTAAGGACTTGATAGGGAACCTAATTGTTAGAAATATTGTAGATACAACTACCCCATAGCTAGCCTCTTTGGTAGTCAACACTACTTTATTTAGTGAATCACCAACAAAGAAGTAGGATAACTTTGAAAAGTTATAGAAGGATCACATTAGGTCACTATAAGAGCTTAATAAGGTGTAATCGCAACTTCCTCAATATTATAATATTATTTTAGAGCCTGCTACCCCTAAATTAATTTCAATTGATACATTTGAGCATGATAGAGAAACATTCTCTTTAAGAGTTAAGAAGTTGAAATAAAAAAATGATACAAAGCCAAGAATTATAACAAGAAGATAGAGATGACATAAAGAAAAAATGGTTATTATTTTGGATTATTTATTAGTCGATATGTTATCATGTATTGTGCATAAATTGAATGATGATGGGAAGGGTACAATAACCTATGAAATGCATTCACCACTTATTTGAAACATGAGGATAAGTTGAAAAAATTCTAAGCACATGGATCCCAAGAGTGTCAACAATAGGAGGATTGCATATGCAAGCTAAGTTTGATCTCAATGCTCCTATTGAACTAGAAAACACTTATGAGGTGATGGTGTTATTAAGTGATATTTCAACTTAGCATACCAAAATAAAAATACAACTCAAAGGTAGGATGAGTACATTTGAAGCATTGGAAGAGGCACTGATGCCTAAAATACTAGACAACGATGGAGATATCAAGGCTTATGATTAATAGAAACACAATTTTGATACTACTTTTCCTTCTTTATGTTCTTCAATTTGTGCAAGCAAGGAACCTGATTAACATTTATAAATAGTAGCTTGGATAAATTGATAAAGATAGAATCAAGTTTAGATAGTTTCCATAAAGAGGCCAAGGCAACTTTAGATGCAAGATATTATGCCCACATTAATAAATTTGCACAAGTATTAAATTTTCAATGGCCTAAAAAAAAGAACATACTACATGGCTAGAGAAATATCAAGGATGAATAGTTTTTTCCTTGTCAGCAGATGTCAATTTTTTTTTCTTCATTTGTATTTTATGGTAATGATTTGTTTGCAATATTTTTTGAATTTTGTCTTTATTTGTAGTTTGAGTTTTTCATTTCTTCAAAAACTTCAATAATAATATATTTTTTTTGTAAAGAAGGAATCAATTATGTTAATGGGTTGTTACTTGTTTGGTCTCAACATAGATTTGGTATGTCACATGTAAAGTATGTCAAGCGTCAATTTTCTCCTAAATATTTTGTTCTTTTTCTTTTCTATAAAAAGGGAGCTAGTTCTCTCTCAAAGGGTTTTGAGAATTATAATTTTGGGTGGGATGCTTAGTTTGTGATGTGTTTTAGATGTAGTGTCAAAGGTTTGTAAGGAATTATTTATAATTAACAATATATATTTTAATAGAGGCTTGTATGAATATATACTGAATATATCATCCTCTCTAGATAGTAATTCAACATTTTTTGGGAGTAAAATTTCAAACCTATTCTAAACACCAACATATAGCTTTTTGTTTATGGAATTGAGTAAATGTCTTCATTAAAATATTGAGGATATTATCATCATAAAAGAATTATTAAGTAGGATCAGATTGTTTTCCTTCAGTAGGTCACATGTTCATAAGGTGTTAATGTTTAATTGACCACCAAAATATGCCTATGAGCATGTATGATTAATCTTTAGGAGATTTTTAAAATATAGGTTTGTTGAATATCTGGAATACTGAGAGGGGGGTGAATCAGTATTGCATAAAACCATTCACATAAAATCCTACTAAGCATCATCATAAATATGACTGAATTACCAGAAGAAGACATGAAATCAAGACAAAGCATCAACATGCATGAACACCGGTATTTTTATGTGGAAAACCCAAAATGGGAAAAACAATGGTGAGAATTAGCTCACAATATAATATATCCAGATATAGAATATTATAGGGCTCGCTACCAAGACTCACTGTCCTTGAAAGGCTCACAGCCTGAAGTAGATACAAAATATTTGGGTTACCACCAAGATACAAAATGAAGTGGCTCACTGTCAAAAGCATGAACTGATGAAAAATGCACCTTCCTTGTGTTGGGGTTTAGTTCCGGTGAAACAAAATACTTGAGTAATTCACTCAGCTGCTCATCTATACAATTCACACATATAAATTTTCAATTTTTTCTTCAAGTATCTTTCACATGCGCACATTTTTCTCTCTTTCTCTATCACATCCCACATCCACACACTCTCTAAAATTTATTACATATATATATATATATATCCTAGAGAAACCTCAATTCAAGAACTAACCTTTTTGGCATGGACCTAAGATAGATCCCTTTATTATTCATAGCACACCTCAATATTAACATATATATAATTTGCTTGACCAAAGTTAAGCCAAAACTCCAAACATATGTACACTCCATCAAACGTGCAAAAAAAAAACTTGTTAACACATTGAATTCTCCATTGGATGACATCAAATTGCTTATCTTCAACACCACATTGTATGATAATCAATTATGAGAAAATGCGGAATCTCCCACAACAGTGTGTTGTATGAAAACTCACCGAGGTCTGCAGAACAAAATATTGTCATTAATATCTTCCAAATGCCTTCACATATCATCATGAAACTCTGAAGTAGAATACATCTTGTAGGCTCAAACTTGTGTACAAATTCTTGTAATGATATCTTTTACTGAGATAGAATCCATACCAAAAAACCAACGTACAGAGCCAATGTATAAGCATAACATTGTTTCCAACCAACTGGTAACTGTACCTCTCAACCCATACACCCTAGTCAGTTGAAACAATGTCAGAGGATGTAACTGATGTTAGGAAAAATTGTATTATCAGATTTTGAGAAGATCATACAAAAATAGGATAGTCCATATCAAAATACCAAGTCGACAGGCATTCATAACCAGAGCAACATAATACTAGAAATCAACAAAATTCCATTATTTGTTGACATCAATGACAACCTATCAGTTTCCAACAAGGTTTGGGAACCAACATATGCTACTATTGCTAGTAAATCATTTAGCCGAATGCATATAAAACTTATCAATATCACATAATAGCAATTTGAAATTATTAATAATATGTTAATTAATAAATAGAAATTGAAAATGTGTAATAAAAAATGAAAATGATGTTTAAAATTTAAATTCTACAATAGAATAGTGGAAAATAGTAGTATGTTATTTTATTAATTTGTAAATAGAATATTGAAAAATACAATTGCATATCAGGATTCAATGATAGAAACATAAAATATCATCAACAACAGTTTGGATTTTGGAATATGATTAATAAAATATAGTAATAAGTATAAACACTAGTAACTAATAAATCTCTTCCAATTTTCTAATTCATCTCCTTACTTTGACCACGAGATTGATAGCCATCTTGATTCACTCTGCATTCGTCCGCTTAACTACATCTCAACATTACCAGTACATGTGATTCATTGTGTCGCTATGGTTTGAAGTGTTGCACAACCCTCTTCTTTCATATATGGACCTTTAGATTGTGAGTTCCATTTCAAAAGGAAAACTTCAAATATCATATCTAGTTATATACATCCTTTAGAAATTTTCCAAATTCTTTTTTATTTTGTTTATCTTTTATTTTAAAAACCCCAATGCACTGAAAACTATCTCATCCTCCATCAACCCAGTACCATGTCAGAAGTTTGAAATATTCCAATATTGAATCACAAAATATTTTTATTTGACTTAAGGTTTCCTAAATATTTGTTATTGATCCCTCTTAGAAGAGACTGTCTATGAGATCAAACTATTCCCTCATAATTGTTGCAGAACAACCTGATTTCTCTATAAGATTATATTGATTTATAATTTATTCTATTTGTTGTCAATTGAATTTTGAACTTTTGGAAAAAAGATTGACTGATCTTTATCCTCCTATGATAATTGGTTGCTTGATGGTTGACCCAATATTGAGGATACACAATAGACACATGAATTCAAGTAATTCATCTTGAAGGAATCATTCTATAATCTCTAAGCAAGGAGATTGTGAAATATTATTTAAAGTAGTACATACAAAATTAATAATATCGTTAAAATATTCCCTTGTAAAAATTACCTCTTTAGTAGAGTGTCTGACTGTGGTAAAATAGTGCATTGGTATCTCAAATCTATATACAAAGACTCATCAACCACTATAAATACTAACAAGATTGTTCACAACTATCATGAACCACTAGCCATTATATTTTGGATTTATAAATGAAGAATCTGATAGATATAAATTATCGAGGGTGATGCATGTCATTTTATGTAGTTTACTATATAAATTGAAATATACATAGTTCTTTATTAGGATTTTT
>VDFB02158129.1:0-10845 GCA_007258455.2 Sequoia sempervirens | reverse complement strand
AAAGCTGATTCCGAGCTCTTTCCTGTAGTGCATTTTATTTTACAGTATTTTTCTGTTTTACTGCATTTATTACTGTTTGAAGTCAGATGTTGTTTTTGGACTTCCGAGCTCATAACTTTTTGCCACGATCTCCGTTTTTCGCCTCGTTTGAAGCGTCGGAAAGGTATTAAGGAGCTCTATATTGCTGTCCATGCACTTTTTCTGTATCTGTCCTAGGTTTATCAGTTAGTCCAGATTTGGCCCGATGGGTTGTTTGGCGATTACTTGGATGTTTTGGCAGTTGGGAGAGTGCATCTTGCATCTTTGCACTTCGTTTACAGTAATATATCATTTAATAATCACTTGCTGCATCATAGATTCCAGATTTGTTCCAGTTTGGAGTTTTCCAGTGTTCCGTGGCATCGGGTTTTCTGTTGCTTTAATCATGATTCCTTGAGTCAATCAGTGACTCTCATCCGGTTTCAGTAGTATACAGAAGAATATTTACTTGCTTGCCTATATCAAGTTCCAGTGTTACTCTACAGAGTTCTTCCAGTGCTTCTTTGCAGCATGTTATCTCATTGTAAGGGGGGTTTTGTCCCACTGGGTTTTTCCTTCTCTTACTTATTCTTGCATTTGTAAATGGGTACCCGATCAGGCCTCGTTGCCGGGACCCATCTTTGCTTTCATGCATCCCATTCTAGTGTTTTAGCTCCTAAGCTCATCTTATAAAGTAGGAGTAATGTTATTATGTCTTAATTACACCATTGATTAATTAATTAAGTCACTTATTCCTCTTATTATTTAAGTTTAGGCAATACTAATAATTAATTATTACTATTATAAAAAGACAATTAGGGTTTCAGCTTAGGTTTCCCTTTAGGGTTTCTTGACTTTCCATAAGGATTGATCACATTGTAATAATTGATTCTCTTAATGCATTTTTTATTGAGGCGAGAACATCTTTTCTGCTCTTCATATCTTTAGCGTGATGTATCCATCTCTTCTGCATGCAGTGATCTTTGATTCTAACACTATCATAAAAAGCTATCAATATGGTTTAACACAGAGCTCAAACTGACTTGACAAGGCTTATCTAACCTAGGCAGTAAGTGTGTGCATCCACTCAGATAGGTACACTAGTGGTTTCCATACCAACTTCCTCTCCTGGGTGATACTCTCCCTCTCCTCACTAGAGGCTTCAAAGCTTTCTTTCATCCAACTTTGTGCAACATGTATGAAGTTAGCTGATAACATGAAAATCATATTCATCATATATTATGAGCATCATTAAGCATTTAAAAATCAATCTCATCATAATGCATATTCATACATCTCCTTCATTCATTGAAATTCATCAAGACATAAGCATGTATTAAAACATATTTACTCATAAAGGTAATAGTAATTGGTGAATAAACAATGGGGTGTAACACCATATCAACTTGTTTAATTTTTTTGATTCAGATTCATCAGCTAAATATAACTTCAAATGATGAACTTGACCCTTCTCAAAGCACTTATGGATTGGGGCCCATGGATCCTTGCATGTAGAGCATAATTTTTTCCTCCTTAGCTCATTTAAGGGGTCATCATTTATTTTTGAAGGAAAAATTTTGGACTGATGTATCTTCTTGTGAAATGTTTCTTATATTTTTTGTGTTGAAAATTTTTTGGTTGAAATTTACTTCTACGAACAACAACCTCCACGTTCCTTGCTTTCTTGATTGCATCTTGTAGATTAGCGAGTCAAAAAAAATTCACCAACCTCTTGAGAGGCTCAACTAGCCCTTTAAAAGACAACACAAATCTTATTTTTGAAATATTTGACATCATCACCAAAAAACCTTGAAAATCAAGGTGTAATGTCCCCTTCCCTCAAGTGATATCTCCCAAGAGATTGGCCTATCATGTGACCTCAGAGGGCTACTACGTGAGGATAGAGGGTCTTTGAGGCATGGCTTGGCTTCGCCATCGTGGATATTTCTACCGGGCTTTTCGCTTGGGGTCTTTCTGACATCATTTGCTTGACTTAATATGGTTTTAGTAAGTGTTGCATGCAGCTTGGAGCTCCGCTATTTTAGCAAGTGATGGTTCAGGCACATGCTGACGTCACTTATCATCGTCAAACACTATTTGGACTTATATTAAAAGAGATATTAATATTTATTTGCCGTAATACATTATTTAAAAGTGAAGTTAATTATAAAGTTATAATATAATTTTATATTATAACTTGACTTTGAAGAGGTCAACCATCATAAAAGGGGGCCAGTTTTTAATTAAATTTTATATCAAAAAGGGATGCCAAACTTAAGGAAAAGATTTAAGTGAAAAAATATAAAGTTATTTTAAAATTAGGGTTTTGTGCCAAGTTCGCCCTAATTGAGAAAATATAAAAGTTCGCTTGAGAGTGAAGTTCATTATGCATTTTGGAAAATCGACTTTTGCTTCTTTCTTCTGAGAACAGAGCCTAGGGTTCCAGTTTTCATTATGCATTGGAGAACGAGCCATCTTCAGTGTCTGCAGTTCAGAGGCTGTGAAATATCAGCTGATTTATTGCTTGTCAGAGAAATAGCTTCATCCAGAAGTTATTACAGAGCTTATTCGGAGGTCATCATCTCGGAGCTTTTATTCAGAAATCAACAGGTGAAAGAAGAAATCATTGAGCGGCTGATTTAGCATTCAACTGGCACTATTCCCAAGGAAGTACGGATTTCTTTATTGCTGCAAGTGACCGTACTTTTCAGCCTTGAGGCCGTACTTAATCTTCTAGCTTGGACGCATATCTTTTTTGCCTCCTCACTTCACCAGTTTTGACGCCTAGGGCATAGTAAAGGATTTGCATCAATTTCGAGATTTGCAGGAGAGGTTTCTCAGTTGGGCCGTACCATTCCAAGCTCTACAGGCAGCTGCAAATCAGGTTTTTAAATATTATATTTTGTTGTGTCTTCAGTCTGCATGTCAGAGATTTATCTTTGTAATCCACTGAAAAGAATAATGATTCCATTTGCTATCATTTCAGAGACTTATTTGCTTCAGTTTGTACCTTCTGGAGTTTATTTAAATTTTTAGAAGTATTTCTTTCAAAATCGCATTTTATATTATTGCATGCAAAAACCCAAAACACAAAAAAATCAAAAACAAACAAAAAATTACTTTACTGCAGATGCTGAGAACAGGTTCCTACAATATGGGCATCAACTATCCCATGCCATCTCAATTGTGCCAACTCTTTGAATTGTAGTTCTAGGTCCTTTTCAAAAAATTTAATGAGTTTGTTGGTAAAATCATCATAGGTGGTAATGAGATTGTGGCCTTGGGTTATCAACCCATGGTACGACCATTCATGATTTGCTCCATCTAGGTGCAAGGTGGAAAATTTAATTGCTTCTTCTTTTGCATTGGCTTGAAAGACAAATAGTTGTCCAAGTTTTGGACCCATGCACGAGCAATATTCTTGTCATTTCCATCAAAATGAGAAAGTGTTACCTTTCCCAAAGCTTTTTGATTACCCTATAAACAATTGGGCCTCCATTCTCTTATCTTCCACCACCTCTCTTCTTTTTTTGATTCATAAATTGGTCAAGAGACAATATGTCTCAAATCTCCATTAGAAGAGTTACATATTCTACATAACATGCCTGAACTTCATCTGTCGTAGGAACTTGTGCTTCTTGCTCAGGTTATGCCTCCTCCCTATGAGTGAACGTAAGTTGGAGAGGTCTAGTAATAGACCCAACAATAGTTTTGACAAAATGACCATCATTTCCTTATTGATTATTGACATTAGAAGTGCTAACTTCTCCATTTTGACTTTGGGGAATATTTTGAGATTGATTAATTTTATGGAGATATTGGGCCATCATGTCAAGCATGACATCAAACTTCCCCTTTATTTGGGTATGCAAAATTTTTGGAGTGTTAAAACCCTTGTCTCTTTCTATCATATTCTCTAATGTGACTTCAATACCAATTGCAAGAAATTCACATGCAATTAAGACTCCTGGAAAAATGTTTCTTCTACCAGGTTTCTCAAGAATTGATACTAATTTCTTTGTTCTCTATCATAATACATCTTTTCTATTTCACTATCATTCATTGAGAATAAACTACATGATAAGATTAGTTCCATATGCTAATGAGATCATCGACTCTGATACCACTATAATAACCATCCCACAAAAAAAATATTTTTTTAACTGAAATTAAGCCATAATGCAATATCCTTATCAATTTTTGATCACCTAACTCCTAAAATAGGAAAGGTGAGAGCTTACGATGTATAGGACCACACTAGATTAAGTAAGATGCAATAACATAAAGTAATATCATCAACTAAACACACTAGGTGGCATAGCCAACCAGGTCTACACTTATTTAGTGGAGTGTGCTTGATTCAAGAATTGAAAGAAAACACTTCTAGACATTCAACACAGTGTGTAATTACAATAATCATAAACACTTATCACCTATTCAGCAGAGTGCATGTACACAAGAACATGTACTTCTCACTTATTCAACAAAGTGTGTAATTCTGATAAGCATAAACACTTCTCTCTTATTTAGTGGAGTGTGTAATTACAATAAGCACATGCACTTATTGCTTGTTCAACAAAGTGTATTTACATAAGCACATATACTTATCGCTTATTTCTAAGTAGAGTGCAATTACATTCAACACAACCACTTCTTTCTTAGTCAACATAGTACAATTTCAATAAAATGCAATATGAAACCATTGGTCGTACTACCATCTAGGGTATTACAATCTATCAATGCATTATAAAATCATCATTAGTGAATATGAATTGTTGATATATTTTGATATAAGTTCTTATCACAAATATTAATTGTTATAGTATTAAAACTAAGGTTATATAACATAGGTAAACTATAGTGTCCCTCCAGTTGCTACACTTTGTTTCAGTTTGTTTATGTTCGGTTGATAGTTGCTTTAGCTATTTTGATACTATGTTGCTTTATTTCAGTTACGACACTGATACTATGTTGGTTTTATACTATGTTGATGATACATTAGATACATTGTTGATCATTTGATTATGTTGTGTGGCAACATTATGATGAATATTATGTGTGTTTATGATGATGTATTTGATATAGTATTGAATGTTAGTCTTGGTGAAGGAGATAGTGTAGCATTACTCACTCGTGAGTACCCTGCTACGCTGCGACTCTCTTTCACGGTGTGATTGTCGATTTATGTTGATATGTTTGACAATATTGTTTTATGCAGTTGCAGGTATTGAGCATCGACTCTACCTACTTTGTCAGGTTTGAGCATGCCATGACCCAATGGAAATATGTTGTTTCGAAGATAATGTCAGGTCCTTCTTTGGCCATTGTTCTTTATAGGACGATTATATATATTGTCACCCATCGTTGTTTTTTGTTCGGTTTTGTCGTGTCATTCATGTTTTTTGTCTTGTTTGGAAATTAATTGATTAATTAGTAAAATGGTTTATTGATTAAGTTATTTTATTTAATGTAATTATATTTAAATGTAAAATTAAAATAACTGTATTTATGGTTTGATTTATTAAATTGAATTAAATAGAATATTTATTTAATGTATTTGTTAATTTTAATGCACAAAATTAAATAAATGTTTGAAAATTAGATATTTTACAAGAATTTATTCTCAACATGTTATAAGTTTTGATTTGGAGTTAGAAATTGTGATCTTGAGTAGATTGTTTAAGTTGGATCTAATTGATCAATCTTGAATGTATGTTGATTGTCAGTCAAGTCTTGTGACTTTGAGTTAATTGAAAAATGCATTAAAAGCTTTGGTTATGCAATTATCATTCATGACAATTGATTTTGGATTGTTGGGAAGAAAACTTTCACGACAGTTTTGGGTTTTTGGGAAAAAATACTTTTTCTCTGTGTATTCGGGTTGGAAAGCTTGGAAGACAGTGAATTTAAAAGGATTTATGATGTTGGGAGAATAAGAAACTATTGGAATCTCTTATTCCTCCTTCAATATTCATTGAAACCAAGAATTTAATCCAAGTTTTCTTCTTTGTTGCAATTTCTAAATTAAAAGTTTTTGAATGTTATGTTTCGAATTAGTTTTATAGTGGAAAAAAAATAATGCTTATTTGTGGAAAAGTAAACTCATCCCAACCTGCACATGCAACAAGAAACAATTAGTGAAGCTTTCAAATTAAAAATAAAACTTAGCAAAACAATGATAAAGAAAATTCAGAAGAATGTAGTTATATTTTGCAACTTATCATATATTTTTTGTTTTACATGATCTATTACTATGTTCTTCGAAATGGGAGACGATTTTTTCTTCAATCACATGTTATGTTTAATGTGGCTATGAAATTGAGGTTTTGTATTACTACTGATCAATGCCTTAGGAATTAGGAAAATAATCATTAAGGAGGGAAGGGATAAATAGCACCAGTCTGTCCTCATTGTTTGCAGCTTGAGAATGGCGTTTGAGTTTCTTTAATCATTTAAAAATAGTGTCATCTTTGGTTTATTCAAGATTAGCCTACTTTTGTTCGATTTCATGAGCTTGATTTGATCATTTGTAAAAAGGCTCACACGTCTTGCTTGCAATATCGATTCTTGGTTATCATAGCACAAGTTTCGATGTATTTTTTTTAGAAATATTTTATGTTATTTTTGTATTCATACTGTTGTCTCATTCTTTGCTCTTGCAAACCTTTCACTCAGCCAGTATATATGCATTTTCCTCATTCCCATGCCTTGCAGATTAATCTTGGTGTCACTGGCGCTAAATTCTTCTCTTTAGTCATTCTTTTTATTGTTGTAAGTCATTCATTTCTACCGATGGGAATAAGGGATTTCCATTTTTTTTAAAGGATTATCTCCATAACGCGCCCTATGGATGCCATCAGATTTATGGAAAACTATAGTCAACATAGAAGAATAGGCATTGATCTTTTAGTCGCCCTCCATTTATCAAATTGTAGAATTGCCTTACACACCTAATTCTCTTTTGCTTACCAATGCATTGGATTTTGTTTATTCTCTGTGTGCTCACTAAAACCATAAGTTTCTATTCATTTAAATAATTCTTTGATATCAAAAGGTTTGGAAAATGTATATATGTTTATTTGTGAACAAATAATAAACTAAACATAGTTGGTATGAGATCACTCGTTCATTGTTGTTCGGTGTTCTTTCATGCAAGTCTTTCCTTTTAATGATAGCAACAAGAGTCTCTTAAGTTTTAGATGAATTTAGAGAATAATGAATATTGCTACTGTTAGTGTTTGGAAGATCTTTATGCGTATGATTTAAGAAACTAGCAATTGCTTACTGAATGATTTGTACATACTGAGTGAAAGTTCTTATGATAAGATCAATATTTTTTGCATGCAAGTGAGAGTTTACTTTAGGTATGAAATTCATGTGTAATAAATAAGTCATGATAACCGTAGAAAACAAAGAGTGTAAATCTTTTTTAATGTGTATAAATATATATTAGAAAGTGTTTGATTTTAAAATTGTTTGTTTAAAGTTCAACAAAAGAATCTATTTATATCGGTGTACTATCTAACACGTTTGTAGTAACTTAAGTTTATTTAGTTTTTAAAGAATATTAAATTAGATTTAGGATTTCTTAAGAATAAATAAACATTTATTGGAATATAAATGCTATATGGAATTCGAATGTTTTTATTTATATTATGTTTTACCTTATTCATAAAAGTGGCCATGTCCCTTTTGAATGAATATATATAATATTAAAGGTTTTGTTTTAAATGAATATAGCATTTAAATTGTGAATTAATGGAATTTTACTTTGAACTATTCTTTTAGTATTTATCTGTGTTAAAGAAATATTTTGTAGAAGAATATTTTATTTGTGTTAAGGAATTCTTAGTTTTCCTGAGGCTAGCAGAGTAAGATTATTTTGTAAAGCTTTTTATGCTTGTACTACGTTGTACAATTGCAATGATTTAAATTGGGACTTAGCCTTGCACGATTTCTTGTTACCTTTGAGGTATTTTGGAAGTTATATGGTCTATGTCATGACTAAGATGTGTACGTTCTTGGTTTTTTTTAATGTGCATGATGGCTATCCTTTGTAATTGTTATAGAGTTATGTTATTAGGAAGAGTGGCTTTCGATAAGGGTCGTGTAAGGTCCAACCCCAATGCATTATTTTCAACTCGTTATCTAATTAATGATCTCATTTCCAAGTTGAATAGAACTGATTTAAATTGATATTTTTTATTGTGCCAACTTGTTCATAAAATGAAATAGAATCAAAATATGTATCTTTTTAGTTGATAGAATTGTAGACAATTAATAATGTCATAGTACATAAATGATATCAATAGTTGTTTGTGTGAAAATTGTTCATCATGGTCCATACGGTTATGTATTCTTATGGACAAAAAATTGGGATTTGGACTAACAATTATTGTGAAGGTGAGGTGAGTATGATACAACCTCTTGATTTAGATCAAGCAAAAGGGGTAGAGCTATTCATGGTGTTCGCTTGAGGTAAATGAATAAGTAAGTTGGATTTAGTTTTGAAGTTAAAATGTTATGTTAATATGACTGTTAGGATATGGAGTTAGTTGATTTCAAATAATTATGTTGTATATATTTCTAGAAGTTATAATCATATAAATACTAATGATGAAAGACAAGGATGGTGCATTTTAAGTTTCAAGGTCAGGTTACAAGCGTTCAAATGGTGTCAGCCAAGTATGAATGAGGTATGTAAAATTAATTATTTTCAAGTCAGAAAATTATTTGTCAATACATACACACACACATATATATCTATATGTCAATTCAATTATTCATTTCATGGAGTACTAACAATTGAAAAAGTGTGTAAATGGCCAATGGGTGGAACTTCGAGGTTCAATCAGGACCCCAACTAGATTACTTCATGTCATAAATTAATGTGTTTATTTTGACATGTCAATCCCAAGTTAAATGTCATGATGTATGTGAAAAAATGTCTTGTGAGAAGTACATTGGAGAGTCATAAAATTGAGGGTAACAGTGTAAAACTTGTATGGAAGCTATTAGCCCAAGTTTCAAGCATGAAAAAAGTGAAATTTAATGTTGTAAGGTTGTTTTTGAACCCCCAACTCAAGTATCTAGGTTTAGGGTACGTTAAGAGAAGGTTAAAAGGAGATGGGAGCCTGTTTTGGGGGATATTTTTCTTTTGGGAAAAGTTTTGAGGGGCTGTCTACAAAAAGAAAAAAATGGAGGGAGAGGTCTGTCAAAATTTGCATGGCTACCTTATCAAAAAAAAATAGTGAAGAGGTAAGTTACTATTCTTAACCCTTTTGTTGGTATATACCCTAATGTGTGTAAGCCCTGTTCATTCTGGGTCAATTATATGTATGCAAAAATTTGTGTTCCTCTTAATTGTGTTGAGATGGGTCTTCTCTATATCTACTACCAAGACTTAGTTGAAAATCTCATGTTTATAGAATTAGAGTTGAATATCATTACTTGTGTATTGGCTACTCCTGTAGGGGTCCTGGTTGAGCCTCTTGGCTCGAGGGTTGGTGAGGGCCTCCATGGCTTGATGACCCATATGGTAGGGTGGTTAGAGTGAGTTCTCTCCATTAGCTACTTGTTAACTGACGTGCAGGTTGCAACTATTTGGTTTCTATTGCAGTTGTTTTGTTTTTTTTCATTGTTATGCAGTTCCATAAATTCTTAAAAGAATGCTAGTGAAAAAAGGGTATTAAAGGAAATTGCAAAACTTGTAGGAAAGGATGTATCTATGTACAATTCATACTCTTTTCCAATGTAAATACAATTTGTTAGTCTTTCAACTATGAAGTAGTATGGTTGCAGTTGTGTGAGCTAAAAGAGCAGTGTCAAATATTGAGTTTTCAAGCTACCTATAAAATCTCATCAAGACTATTGTTGTCTATATATTGTTACTGTGTATTGAAAACATATCAAGTAAATAAATGCACAAAATAGGGATCTTACAAAACAAAAAACAAAAAAACATCTGATATGAAAGCATAAACTAGAATTTTAGCAACCTTGTAGAGACAGTGGTTGATTTCTAGCATTTCTTGTTTTTCATGAATCTTGTGATGCAAATAAAATTTATATTCAAACTATTAGAAGAAAGCACCTATGCATGCATGAACTCAAAATCTAAATGGATTAAACACAAAAATAAAGGGGTCATTGTTGCAGTTGGGTGATAGGTAAAGTGTATAAATAGTAAGTTCATATCAATGACAAGCACAGTAAACAGATTCACTTGTTTATGCATACCCCTACAAAATGATAGGCATAC
This sequence comes from Sequoia sempervirens, assembly GCA_007258455.2. NCBI lineage: Eukaryota > Viridiplantae > Streptophyta > Pinopsida > Cupressales > Cupressaceae > Sequoia > Sequoia sempervirens. The sequence goes on along the minus strand of VDFB02158129.1, from coordinate 566 downwards.
CATATTTCTAGCATTGGTAAAGGAAATCTCAATTTGGCCAACATACAAAATATAGGAAAGTGCAACAAGAGGATGAAATTCTTAAACAAGTTTGGGCAACCACTGTCACCCTCCTCTGCCTTCGTGTGAGGGGTTTACCTTGTCTTCTAACCAAGAAAATTTATTTCCAACCAATGGTATAAAAAGGAAATGAGAATCAATCGGCAATAAAACCTATAATACCTTTTGGATAAGGAAACATTAGAAGATATTAAAAAGAGGTGGAACCTAACCCAGGCATGTGTAGAATAAACATATGGATCAAAGACTTTGTAGCCTGCTATTTGGATTTGAAATCAACCTATAAGTAGAGTAAAGAAAAAAATAGTGGCATAACATCAATTAAATGCAACTCAACAAGAAAATTTTTTGGACAAAGATGCCAAATGGAAATTGATCTTGAAGCCTCCATAAATCGAACAAGAAACCATGGGCACCATCTTGTTGCACATACCCTCATGAAAACCTTACCCATCTAAAAAGGAATTTAGAAATGATCTTGGTGTGACACCCATTAGGGTTCCCTA